>MDKI01051827.1:0-45223 GCA_005239505.1 Nicotiana paniculata | reverse complement strand
CCGTCCGGTTAGAAAAAAAACGTAACCGGCCCGGCCCGGCCCGCCCGTTAGACACCCTTAGATAGATCATTGCTAATGAGGACAAAACTTCCCCTTTCAGTGTGGGGACATGATATTTTGCATGCAGCATCACTTGTGCGCATAAGGCCAACCAGTTATCATGAAGTCTACCAATTACAGTTGACTTTTGGTCAGGAGCCAAATATTTCCCATCTAAGAATTTTTGGATGTACAGTATATGTTCCAATTGCTCTGTCACAACGCACAAATATGGGTCCCTAAAGAAGGTTGGGAGTATATGTTGGTTATGAATCTCCTTCTATTATTAAATATCTTGAGCCTATGACAGGAGATTTGTTTACATCCAGATTTGCTGATTGTCATTTTAATGAATCAGTTTTTCCAACATTAGGGGGAGAAAATAAACGGCTAGAAAAAGAGATAGATTGGAACGTATTATCTCTATCTCATTTGGATCCTCGTACAAATCATTGTGAACAAGAAGTTCAAAAGATCATGTATATGCAAAATGTTGCAAATCAATTGCTAGATGCATTTACTAACCTTCCACGGGTTACTAAATCGCATATTCCAGTTAAATACTCCAATTCGAGTTGATGTCCCAGTTGGACAGTATGATAATGCAAATGAGTCTAGGCCATGCCTTAAACGTGGTAGTCCAATCGGTTCTAAGGATAGAAATCCCCGAAAAAGGAAAGGAGCAAATGATCAAGTTGAACATAACATAGAAGCAAGTGCTCAAGAGGAGCATAAAGACATAGTAATTGATAAGACCTCACAGGAGGTTCTAGTACCTGAAAATGATGAAAATGAAGAGATCTCAATAAGTTATGTCTTTACGGGAAAAGGGTGGAACTGAAATAACGTTGTTGTTAACAACAGTTTGACATAATGCAACAAGATGAATATCTTGAGCCAATATCTGTCGAAGAATGTAGACAAAGAAAGGATTGGCCAAACTGAAAAAATGCAATTCAAGCGGAATTGGCTTCACTCGAAAAAACGTGAAAGTTTTCAGACCAATAGTCCGAACAACTGAAGATGTCAAGCCAGTGGGGTACAAATGGGTTTTTGTGCGAATACTAAACGAGAAAGGTTAAATCGTAAGATATAAAGCACGACTTGTTGCACAAGGGTTTTCGCAAAGGCCTGTTATTGATTATATGGAGACATATTCTCCTGTGGTAGATGCAATTACTCTCAGGTATCTAATAAATTTTGCAATCCATGAAAAGCTTGATATGCGGTTGATGGATGTTGTCACATCCTACTTATATGGCTTCCTGGACAGTGAAAGTTTTATGAAAATCCTTGAAGGAGTTAAAGTTCCTGAAGCACATAAAAGTTCAAGGGAAACTTGTTCAATAAAGCTTCACAAATCCTTATACGGATTGAAGCAATCAGGGAGAATATGGTACAATCGTTTTAGCGAGTATTTGCTAAAGGAAGGGTACAAAAATGACCCTATTTGCCCCTGTGTCTTTATTAAGAGGCATGGATCTGAATTTGTCATCATAGTTGTGTATGTTGATGACTTGAATATTATTGAAACTTCTAAAGAGCTTCCAAAGGCTTTAGAGTGTTTGAATAAAGAATTTGAAATAAAAGATCTTGGTAAGACAAAATTTTGTCTTGGCTTACAGATTGAGCATGTAACAAATGAAATTTTTGTCCATCAATCAACATACACTGAAAAGGTGTTAAAGCGATTTTACATGGATAATGCACATCCACTGAGTACCCCAATGATTGTGAGATCGCTTGACATAAATAAAGATCCATTTCGGCCTCAAGAAAATGACGAAGAGCTCGCTGGTGATGAAACTCCATATCTTAGTGCAATTGGGGCACTGATGTATCTTGCGAACAATACCTGGCCAGATATTGCTTTTGATGTAAGCTTATTAGCAAGATTCAGTTCCTCCCTAACAAGAAGACATTGGAATGGTGCTAAGCATATATTTAGATATCTTCGGGGAACTCTAGATATGAGATTGTTCTATTCTAATGAATTCAAGCCAGAAATGATTGGCTATGCCGATGCAGGTTATTTGTCTGATCCACATAAAGCTCGATCTCAAATAGGCTATTTTTTTACATATATAAGTACAGTTATATCATGGCGTTCAATGAAACAAACAATAGCTTCCACATCTTCTAATCATGCTGAGATAATAACCATTCATGAAGCTAGTCGGGAATGTGTTTGGTTGAGATCAATGACTCAACGTATTCAGGAAATAATGGTTTTCTTATGAAAAAAGATAATTCAACTATACTATATGAAGACAATGTTGCTTGCATCGCTCAACTGAAGGGAGGATACATCAAAGGATACAGAACAAAGCACATTTCACCAAACTTTGTTTTCACGCATGATCTTCAACAAAATGGTGAAATTAATGTTCAACAGGTTCGTTCATGTGAAAATTTGGCTGATCTGTTCACTAAGGCGTTACCAACGTCAACATTTGAGAAGTCAAGACAGAAGATTGGAATGCGACGCCTTCGAGAAATAAAGTGATGTTTTCATGAGGGGGAGTAAGATATGTGTTGTACTCTTTTTCCCTTAACCTAGGTTTTGTCCCACTGGGTTTTCCAGGTAAGGTTTTTAACAAGGCAGCAAATAAAGTGTATTAGAGATATGCGTACTCTTTTTCTTTCACGAAGATTTTTTCTCACGTGGTTTTTCTTAGTAAGGTTTTAACGAGGCATATTATCTATTTTTGGACATCCAAGGGGGCAGTGTTGTAAAATCTAAGGTAATTGTGGATGTCCACTACTCCCACTACTTTCACCCATGATATAAATAATCTCCCACTACTTATCACTTTTATAATTGTAACTCCCACACCTCCATAACCTCTCCCCATGATCTTCCCCCATGATCTCAAAGGTTAATGGCATGTTTAAGACAATCATTTTGTAACCTTCATATGTAATAGTATAAATAGAGACATGAAATGTGATACAGGATACACTTGAACACTTGACGAAATAAGAAAGTTATCTCTTCTTATCTTATTTTACTTATTTTCTTGTTTTATATTGTTACTTTAAGCTACATTTTTTAAGACATTTCTTAAAGATCAGAAATAATCTATTTTTATAAATTAACAGAAACTACTTTATGTAGCCTATCTTTTGGTATGTTTCTTGGAGTACGAGTAAAACGTTATAGGAAGAAGTGAGTGTTGAGTACACATATTGTATTTGTATTACTCACTGGTTAGGATATTCCCTTTTGAGTTGTAGGATTTTGCTCTGCCGAAATGAGCACATAATGGCACCAAACGTTCTTTCTCTGATTTTAGTGGTCAAATTTGAAAATAAGAAAAGAGCAGTCATTTTCTCCCAAAAGTCTTTTCAAATATGCCCATACTTTTACTATTAACCCATAATAATGGTTGAGGGGATACGTCGCTGCAAAGAATAAGTGCCTCTTTTTGTGCTAATAAATGAATATGATTTCCCTTCCAATCAAAATTGATTGACACTTTCCAAGGAAAAGAAAAAAATGACACTTTGGATGGAAAATAAAAATAAAATTGACACTTTACCACTTCCCATTGGCCTAGCTTCTTGCTTCAAACTTGTACCATTGGCATATCCAACAACTTGTACCATTGGCATATACAAAGTGACAAGATTACCTATTTGCTTTTTTATTTAACTAGCTTGTATCCAAAACCTATTCAGCTTCGGTACACTCATCAAGGGAGTAAAGCGCTTCCTATTAAAAAATATATATTTTTAAGTTTTGAACTAGAAATTTTAGGGTTAAGGGTTGAGAAATCGCATCCATACGGTAAAGTGACAAGATTGCCTTCTTTTTAGTGGGGAGGAATAGTATGTGAATGGCGGTTCTCAGATTGTTGTCTCCGTACTCTCCGTTTACTTGGTGTTATGGATTTAATTTTGGTTCATTTTTGAAATTTAGTTTTAGCAAGGCTATATGTATTTGGATTATTTTTTTAGGCACAGTTGTAAAGAATATTTATGTTTAGTTTTTGTGCAAATTAAGCTCTAGAAAAAGTTAATTTTCAAGAATTATTTCTAAATACAAACGAAGGAGTATAGGTTAAGTGGATTGTTCAAGAAAGCAACTTATTGGGATGTCTCACAAGTTATTCTTTACACTTTCAAACAAGAAAGTGTGGGGGACCTGAAAGTGTGGCTAATTTTCATGATCATATTATGTAGGTAGAATGAGCCAAATAACCATCCCATCATGTTTCATGCATAATGCAATTTTGTCTAATGCCATTTCAACCTTCACTGGTAAAATCTATTGTGTAACATAGTATAGCTCAGGAGATGAGATTGTATTCGCATCATCTGAAACTAAAGAAGCTTTGGGGTCGTAATTTCCATTACGTTCTATATATATAATTAGAATTGGGAAATTTCATGATCGTGATTTGATCATTATTAGGTGGTGAGGAAACACATCGTATGACGAAAGAGGGAGAAACAAAAAAAAAAGCAACTTAAAAGAATATATTGTGATTAAGTACCCAAGCGCATGACCTATTGATTAATGAAATGAGTAAAAATTTTGAAAATTATGATTTAAATTTCGGCCGAAACAATACATATTAGGTGTATTCTTTTTATCTGCATAAGCTTTGTTGAGAAGAGTTAACCCATATGTGTGCTGATGGAAAGTAACAAAAATTAAATTCAGAATTTAGTAACTAACACCTAATTTTCCTATTATAGAATTTAGAATCCATAAAATTCAAATCTTGGCGGGAGGTAGCAAATATGAATAGTTATAATATTTTTTTAATTAATGGCTTAAAATGTTTGAACCGTTGATTTGTTTTGTTATTTCTCTTAAACAAAAGAATAGGTAACCCTACTAGCACGTCTAGGCCTCTTTAATTCTCCTAAACAACTAAGCTTTTATCTTAATTTATCAAGGTATAAATAAAGTAATGACCTTGATCTGAAATTGTTTAATTTAGGTCACACCTGTTGGACATTGCACTTACAATATGGTCCCATTGGGCAAACAAATAAATAATGCAAAGCAACCATAATGCAGTAAGCATTTGAAGTTTGATTTGACACTGATGTAGACACCTATGTCTAGTACTTAATAGTCATTAATTGATATAATTAATTTTCATCTGCTAACAAACTGTACTTTAAGATTAGGATTATTTCCTAATCCCTATAAGATTATTATGCTCTTGCACCAAATCCAGTTGGGTATTGTCATTACAGTCAAGGCATACCAGACTGTTACTTACTCTCCCGTCTTCTTTAATTGTTTTATTTTGTCGTTTTCACATATATTAAGGAATTTATATTTTAACGTTAATTAACATATTAATCTTAATTTATTTATTAAAAATATAACCAAAAACTCATCGGCTCTTTATGCTAAGGGTATTTTTTTTTAAAACTAATTCCTTCTTGATATCTCAAAAAATCAGATATCGTAGACCACAAAAAAAAGTCAAAAAAATAAAGTAAAGGGGACCGAAAGAACTACAATGATACAATAAAAGATTTCACTCCCATTAAGAATTTGGATAACTTATTTAATTACTTGGGAAATAGTTTGGATAAGATTATTGATAATACGTAACCCCAATTTTCCGTACCTTAAGGCTTAAATTAAGATTTGATACATTTAATTAGAACCTGATCCGCCAATATGGCTATAAGAAAGAGTAGAAAGGAATCAATTGCAACGGAAGATTATTTATAAGTTCGCCCGAATTCAATAACTTTAAGTTGTCGCACCTTATATATATTTGAAAAATCTTATAAAGTAAATAGATCGTAGTAGAATTTCAAACGCAAATCATAAAGTTCAAATTTTAAATTTATTTATTCAAGTGCTCAATTTACTCCTAGGTCAAGATATACGACCCACACTGCATATGAAGTTTCATGACGAATACAACTAAAATAAGTGAAAATTTTCATTTTTTTTTAACTATAAGTGAAATATATATATATATATATATATATATATATATATATATATATATATATATCTAAATCCAGAACCACAATAAGATATTCTTATTGCCTAATTCTCATTGGTATACGCGTTTTTGTTCAACATACTCAATCAAAAATTAATCAAACTATTCATTTAACCTTTTGGTAACTAAAATGTACTATTGTTGTACAAACTTCCCTGCATGTTCATCATTAGGTTCCATTATCATTCTAAACAAAGTTAATTATACCTAAATTGGAGTTTAGGGGGTGGATTTGTAATTTTGTTGTATAAACTAACTGGACCACTTTTTTCCTTTTGCTAATGACCCCACCGATCATTGACCTAATTAGGCCATTACTCTTTTTCTCCCATTTCTAAAATCTAAAACAAAAAACAACCATATTCCCACCAAAGCCATTTAAATAGGAAAAAACTTTACTTTTTGTTGCATTTACTTTTCAGCGGCAATTCAGTTCAACTTTTCACTTTCAAACTGATGGAAATACAGAGACAATGATATTACAACTGCCATATGTGGCATTTATTCAACGTCCAAAATATCGAACAAATTAAAGTAGTACTATAGGCATCAAAATAACTCAAAAATAAGAATAAATTTTCTGTTTTTTTTTTTCGGCTTCATTTCCTCTCAAAATTTCGAAAAAAGTTAGAATTACAATAACTCGGTAACCGCTTCACCATCTCAAAGATAGGGAGAAATAAGTGGAAAATAAAATGAAAAAAGAAAAAACAAAACGTCTCAGGGAAGTTTTGAAATTGGAAAAAAAAAAAAAAAAAAGGTAGTAATAGTAGTAGTAATTTCTCATCTGTTAGATCGATCATCGATCAAAATTAATCCTGAAATCCGGTTTTTTCAAAAATAGCATTTCTGACTCTACTCAGATCTCTGCCTTTGAGAGTCCTACCAACACCTTCGTGCACTGAGAAGGAGGCGATTCTCGTCCTCGCTAACTGCCTCGCCAAAAACTCGTGTGGCGGAATCCGATTCTCACCGTCCTCGCCGTCAAAGTCATCGTCGCTGTCACTTCTCCGATTCTCTCTGTACTCATCCTTCAGTATTTTCGACCAATCCGGCACGTTTACCGGCAAGGAAGCCGCTGCCCTTACTCCAGTACTGGTTCGGTCACTTTTTGATACAGATTGCTTCCGAGAAATTCTGGAACTCGCCTTACGGAACTCCGGCGACGACGAACGACCCGACGAGTTCCACACGTCCGATTCGTCAAGCTCAAACATCGTATCAGAAGTTACCGAAATGTCCCTGTCATTTGATAGGAACCTGTAGTTCGCCCTTGCGAAATAGCTTTTTGATGCCGCCATTGATAGTGTGCTCTCTTTGTGTTTTTGCTTCACTTCTTATGAATGCATATGTATTGCGTGAAAACTGTTTTTTCCTTTTCTTTTCGTCTATTTCTCTCTGAAAAAATAGAAACAGATTTTGGGCTTACTGGTGAAAGGAGTTTTGATGTGCTTTATATAAAGGGTTTAATGGATAAGGTTCTATCCCTAAAGTCCAAATTGTCCTTCCTTCTTCCTTCTTCTCTCTCCTTTCTTAAATTTTCTCTGCAACTTCTGTTTGTGAAATTATAGTTATGCCCCTACGGATATTTGTAACTCATAGTCCACCTTATTATTCTTTGACATAATTCAAATAATAAGAAGAAATATTCTTTGGACCTTGGAAAATAATGGTCGTAATGTCAATATATTTAAACTGTGAATTATAGTGCGCGTTTGGACATAAGAATTGTAAAATATCGGAAAAAAGTGAAAAAGTTTTTTTTAAGTGAAAATGATATTTGAAAATTAGAGTTGTGTTTGGACATGATTATAATTTTAAGTTGTTTTTAAAGTTTTGTGAGTGATCCGAGTGATAATTTTAAAAAACTCATTTTTTGGAATTTTTTAAATTTTAAAAAAAATTTAAAATTTATCTTCAAGTAAAAATTTAAAAATTTATGATCAAATATTAATTTAAAAAAGAAATCGAAAAAAAAAATAAAAAATTTCTTGGCTGATAATATTTTGTTGCTTGAATTACGACATCTTAAATTCAAGTTTCGAGAACTTTGTCTTAATCCACCATTACTAATTGCAAATTGAAGTCTTGACGAACTCTCCTTTTTTCTGCGCGATTTTATTTTTTCTATTATTCTTTCATCTAAAAATACTTTTGAATTATTGTAGGAACACATTGTTTTTTAACTTATATCTATAAAAAGAAAAAGATTTAAAATAAATAAGGACACATTGCTTATAATTTCAAATTCCACACCTAAATATTATCAGGATAATAATCTTTTGTACTTATCACCTATTATTAGAGACAGATTCAATATTTAAATTTATGATTTCAAGATTTATGTTTCAACTATTGAATCAATCACCTTGTTTGAGTTATGGGTTTATAGATTAATTTTTTCAATAATCTTAGTGAACTTTATACAAAATATTCAAGTATAACATAAAATTATGGGTTCAATTAAAATTTATAGCGAATCTATTGGATTTTCCCGTGCCTACTACTATATCCGATTCAATTTACGAAATAAATTTTTGTGGTGTAAAATTTAAATAGAAAAATATATTTTAAAAACTACTGCATTATTTAACAGAAAGATTTTGATTAAAATAAAACAAATTAGTAAGAAAATAGTTGTCACATTAATTTGAAACAACGGAGTTAAAAGAACCATTTTGACCTTCTATTAAGCAAAGCTTGGATATCAAAGAGATAATGATAATTATTTCAGTTACTTTAAATTGAAAAATTATAAATATTTTAAATATACATATAGTCTAATACTCCATCCGGTTTACAATAAGTGATTTTTTTGTTATTTATGCAGATTAAGAAATTTATTTTTTAATATTAATTAGTAATGAAATTAATCATATTAATCTTTACTATCTGTTCACATAAACACTCCTAATACATACTCCAATACTATTGACTACAAGGATAATGTAAGAAAAAAATAATTAATTAATTCTTGAAATTTAGAAATATCAAATATCTTGGTCGATAAATAAAAGACCAAAAAATCACTTATTGTGGACCGAAGAGAGTAACTAGTACTCTCTCATGTTCACAATAAGTGATTTTTTATTTTTATTTTTATGGTCCAAAATAAGTAATTTTTTCATATTTCAACGTTGAATTAACTGTATTTTTTCCTACGTCGCTCTTGGAATAAATAATGTTGGACTATGTCTTAGAAGTGTTTATGTGAAGAGATAGTTAAAGTTAATATGATTAATTTTATTATTAATTAATATTAAGAGATAGAATTTTTTAATATGGGTAAAAAGAACTAAATAAATCAGCTATGGTAGAAACATGTGAAATAATATCAACACACACCTGAGTAAATCGCTCTTTAACCGTGATGATGATCGTACGCTGTTTTTCTCTTTTCTAGAAGCCACGTGTCCAGCGGGAAACAGGAGGGCATGGGTAAGTTTCCTGGACAACGACAAAAATAAGGCAAAGGGGCATTTCGGGAATACCGTTTTGTCTCTTAGTAAGTAAAGAACACCCAACTAAAGAGGGCTTTCAAAACTTTTGTCGCGACTTGTAGCCGGGGGTCGATTCACCTGGTCCTGGTCCCTAGTTTAGCCATTCAAGATGATCGGACACGTGTCTATGATCTTATGGCTTATTACCACGTGGCTTAGCGAAACGTCAACAACGATAGGGGCGTGAGGGCACGTGAAGTGGGACCTACTAAAACTTTGTTTGGATTAAGCGTTGAGAGTTTATGCCAGCTCATTCTTGGCTTGCTTCTGTCCTCTACATCGCGACAATCGAAAATTCTCGTGATATTTCAAATTTTTGTATTTTGTTCCATCTCGTCTCTTTTTTTCAGAATTGATATTTATCACAGAATTTTGTGCGAAGAATAAACTGAAATCGGGTATTTTTACATTGGCGTTTGGTTCGTAATGAGTTTGGTTGAACGTTGAGCTGAATGGCATCATGCTTTTGTTGTGATAATGATGTATATTTCAAAAAGCTTATCCATTTTATTTAGAGGAAGAAAGAAGAAGAATATAAAGGCAAACTATTCCTAAAGATGTAAATTATTATATGAAGAATATACCAAGTTGTACTTGCAAAAATAAAGTCGAGGCAAAATTATTTATTCGTAAAATAATACAGTTGAATTTAAACATAATTTCTAAACAAGTAAATTAATTTGATTATGAAATAATTAAAAAAATATACAATATTTAATCTTAAAATAAAGATAAAATCACGAAAAATTGTAATTTGGTGGCAGAGCTTCCGGACACAACGGTGATGATACCAAAGAACAAGAAAGTAAAATTGTATAAAGATTTTAATCGATTATAGCGTAAGTTTGTCAGCAAAATCGTGCCCTCTAAAATAATACTCCCTCTAGTCACTTTTACTTGTCACGTTTTGACTTTTTTCGCCCCATAAAAAATAATAAATCAAGCGCAGAATTCAACATGTGACCCATATTAATTGATGCATATTTTATTGAATTTGGGAAAATGATTTGAAATGGTAATAAATATTGTGGATAAAGCAGGAAAAAATTTGTTGTCTTCTCTTGATATACGTAAAGTGCCAAGTAAAAGTGAATATCTATTTTTAGTATACGTGCCAAAAATGACCGGAGGGAGTAACGGAGCTCATTATTTATAGTTGCACCTATGGATCAAGGTCCTAGGTCATGCCCTTCTTTAATGTCAATTATGAGGGTCATTGAAGAAGGTGTAACGGTGAGCATAAATGACAAATTCTCTATAACGGGTAGCGCACTAAATGCTGTGAAATATTCTTTGTTAAATGTTATTCGGCGGATGGTATTTATTGCGTCTTTATGAGCGTTATTCTTTCCGGTGATAGGCGGGACAATTGTCTTCGGTTTTAGCTATCCTCCACCTTAGGTTCCACATGTCCTTCTTTTGGACGGCCACGCGGCATAACATATTTTACCCTCTACAGATAGTCCCCCTGCTTTCTGGTGACATAACTTTGTATCACCGGGAAGTTGGTAGAAGCACTTTTTTTGGCGGGAATTACTATTATTCCTTCTGAAAAGCTTCTGACGGTTGATTAGACACACGTCTCTCCGCACTTAATGTCCCGAACATGTGTCATCTCACGATTCAGCATAACTTTTATCAGTTATCGAGGTAATTATGGCCACAAATTTAACCGCATAAACCTTACTTATACGCATCAACCTCTTTCATTCATACATAACCCTCCAAACTCTCTAAAATTCTCTTTATTCAGTTTGCATCTTGTTCTTAAGCTCTTTTCAAAGGAAAAAGCTTTTTCTTCTTCCATATAATGGCTTCTTCTTTTTTAAAGGATACAGTTCCTCAAAGAACAAGAACAAAGCCGAGGACCCTACTCCTCCAATAGTTGGCACTATCATCCCTAGAAATTTTGTTACAACAAAAAATTTTTGAAGAGAAATTTCTTTTTGTTAGCCCTCGTACATAGGTTGTTAGCAGGTATCCTTCTTCCATCCATCCTTCCAACATTCCTTCTATGAAGGAAGACTGTTGTTGCCACGACCTAGCCATTATTTCTCCCGACCTGGCGGAGCGGGTAACATTACCGAAGAAAGATTTTACGTACTTCTATACGCATCTCTTCACTATGGGACATTTTCTCTGAGTGGAGAGCTTGACTCTCTTATTGAAGAGTTTTGCCTCCGCTATTAAGTGTGTTTGGCACAGGTGAGTCCCTCCGTATGGAGGATGATTGCTTGCCTTTGGCGCTTTTGATAGGAAACAGGAGAAGAGATAACTTTAACTCATTTGATGAACCTTTACTCCCCCAATATCTTCCGTAGGGGATGATTAACTTCAGCAAGCGGGCCACCATGCGCTGCTGTCGAGCATGGATGATGATAACGATCGTGGGTGGATGAAACAGTTTGTTTCAGTTGCCACCAGTGACATCATCTCGGCATCGGTTTCTTCCTTCGCAAAATTGTGGAACCGCACTCGTGAGTATATACTTTGTTTCTTTCATTGTTAAAGATCCTTTCCTCATCATTATTAACTCTCTTTCTATTTCATGCCTTAGCCTCAGCGACTCGGTGGGTTCCCCCTAAGGTTGAGGGCATAACCAATGGGTTCAGAAGATTTTGGACGTAACCACGTTCGAAACCCGCTCGTGGAAAGAGATGTCCCTGGAATACGGGTGGAAGGCCAAAAATCATGGTAAGTTTAACTCGTTATGTCCTTACCTTTTCTTATACGAAAATTCTTTGAATCCTTCCTTATGTTGAATTTATGTCTACCCCAAGGCTGATTTGTTGTCCCCGAGGAGGACATTTTGGCTGATCTTGCTGATGCGGCGAGGTTGTTGCCAAAAGCTTTTTTCACAGACATGCATCTCCGGTCCTGCCTCTGGTGCAAGTGCTTCTTCTCGGAGTCCCCATCGGAAGAACAAACAACCAAAAAGAAGGCGTTCCTCTGCGGCCGGAGGAAAAAATAAGAGGGTAAAGAATGATGCCCTAAAGTCATCTCTGAAAGTCGTAGTGACAATCCCTCCGCCCGGGCGACCATTGATACCGTGATGATTTACAATGATGGAGAAGTTAGAGAGGAAGGAGCTTCTCTTCATGGAAGACGACGACCTTCCTCAACTTAACAGACCGCTCAATTCGTTGAGTTAATTTATACGTGAACTAAATGGCATCATGCTTTTGTTGTGATAATAATATATATTTGAAAAGGCTAATCCAATTTATTTACAGGAAGAAAGAAGAAGAACATATAAAGGTGATCCGAAAGATGTAAAATATTTTAAGAATATGTCAAGTTGTACTTGCAAAATTGTTTACTTGCAAAATAGTACAATTAAATTTATACGTGATTTCTAGATAAGTAAATTAATTTGATTCTGAAATAATGAAATAATTAAAGATATGCACAATACTTAGACTTGAAATAAAAATAAAATCACGAAAAATAGTAATTCAAGGGTAGAGCTTCTGGGCACAACGGATAATGAAACCAAGGAACAAGAAGGTAAAATTGTATAAAACTTTTAATCGATTATAGTGTAAATTTGCTAGAAAAATCGTGTCCTTTACAATGATAGCTCACTATTTATAGCTACGCCTAGGGAACAAGATCCTAGGATCATGCCCTTCTTTAATGTCAAGTATAAAGGCCATTGAATAAGGTGTAGCAGTGAGCATAAATGATAAATTCTCCGTAGGACAGTGCACTAAATTATGTGGAATATTCTTCGTTAATGCTACTGTGCGGAGGGTATTTATTGCGTCTTTGTGAACGTTATTCTTTCCGATGACAGACGCGATAATTACCTTCGATTTTAACTATCCGTGCTTTAAGTTCCACGTGTCCTTTTCTTAGATGGTCATATGGCATAACATATTTTACCCTATATAAAAATATATACCACATGCATTTAATTTTGCCACTTCTTAACAATCAAGAGCCGACGTAATGTTAACAATATTGATTTATATGAACCCAATAGTTTAAGTCCTTATATGTGTTAAAATTATGCAAAATAATTAATAAGATTTCGATCTAATAAATCAAATGGTCTGGGATATTTCGAATTGAAAAACATAAGAGTCATTAGGTTTGAAGACAAGTTATATTAAGATTAGTTATGTTAAGATTATTTATACTGGAATTAACTATATATTCTGATATTATATTTTATTGACTGTTTAATATGTTATATAAATCCTGAAATTATCAATTTTATTGCTTTATCCTGAAATAACTTATCATGAGTTTATTATTCCACCTTCGGATATGTATAAGTTATCTTGGTACTATTTTTAACGCTGAGATAACTTATCCCAGAATTAACCAAATAAGGGATAATGATGTGCTAAATTTTTATCACAGAATTACTTTTGCTTATCCATCATAGCAAACAACCCTATACAATTCAATTTTGAGATTTACTTCTCCTAGCATTGTATTAAAAGATGGGGCATGAGGTAGAGTGTTTTACCTATTATAAGGTGAGATACAACTCCGATGTATGGGGCATAAGCCCCATGAATTTTTTATTTTTAAATTAATAAAATAACATAATAACATACAAATATAAAAAAGTATGTTAAAAGTATAAGAAAATTACAAATTATTACTCGTAGAAAATAAAATATCTTTGCATATTTGTACCAGCACAAAAAATCAATAATGTTAATGTTACTAACAACTAGCATTCGTTAAATAAATTTTATCCTAAGGAGAGTGAAATTAGTATACTGTCAACAGACCTTTTTGAATTGTTGCATGTCTTAAATTAATACTACAATCAAACATCTCTATAACACCTTTATTTGTTTCGATATATTTTAACTGTTACAGTGAAGTGTTGTTATATATGACATATATTATAATGTAACATAAAAATTAAGTCATTGAAAACTAAACTTTTATAATGAATAACTGTAATATAAAGATATTGTTATAGAGAGATATGATTATATTAACATTGTTTCAAATGATACCCGTTGGAACAGTGCGATAAAACAAAACTACCACTTTAAGCATATAATGTTTCATTTAATAACCTTTTGATTCACTATTTAGTTGTATTAATATTCTCATATATTTAAATTATAGAATGTTTCTTCAATACAATGATAATGTATAATCTTTTATTTAAGAATACGTCAAGTCATGTAAAACATCTACCACATGCATTTTTATTTTTATCAACTAGATGAGGAAATGCCCGTATATGGGCTCAACATTGTAGTGTTAAAATTATTGTCTGTTGAAGCTCAATTATTTTTTTGATAAATAAATTGATCCTTATAATATTCATTTAATCACGTATAGAGAATGATATTGGGAATCACATTTTATAATTAGTTTATTTTAGTAATTTACTTAAAATTAAACTATAAATTGTAATCCGTTTAAATTGCTCCAATTAACATAAAAAGACTACGTGCTATAATACTCATTTTTAACATCGATATCAAACATAAACATCAAATTGAAAATTTAATTTCAATGGTATTATTTTCCTATTTGAATATTTTACAAGAGAATACGTTAAAGCTACAAGTGTCATCTATATTAACAAATTTTCTAGAATAAGAAGCTCACCAATCTATCTGTAAACTATTCTTGAATACATCCAAATTGCTTTCACAAAAGTTTCAACAGTGGGAACAATCAGCTACTTGATGAAAGTTAACACGAACAACATCATTCTTTAAAATACGATAAAAGATGAAAAAAATGTACTATTGATTTTACTTCATGTCTTGTATACAACAGAATATAGAGAAATTTTTAGTACAGTAAATAAAGAGAACTTTCAAGGGGATTCGCACTCCTAAAGAGGCAATTTATTACTTCAAACAAAGAGAACCAAAAGCACTAAACAAATATCAACATGATATAAATTGTAGTATTTCAAATTATATTTTATTATAATTCGTTTAAAATGATGTTAACTGGTGATAAAATAAAAAACATTTGATAGAAGTCTATATAAATTATTATAGGAATTATAATTTTTTTCTTAATTAAGGAGATAAAGAGAAATATTTTTATTTTTCTCTAGATTTATCATATGTTAATTTTCATAATGAAACAATATAAAAATTAGAAAAAATAATATTTATGATAATTTATTGATAGTTGAAAACTTATCAGGGAAAAACAAGTTCAAACCATGTAGATTAAATTTTCACATCAATTAAGCATATAAGAGATTGCCCCCTAATATAATATGAACAAATCCATCACTTAAATTAACTTTTGAGATTTAATAAACTATACTTTTTAAAATTACTTCTGAATATGAATTTTTCTAGTTTGAAATCGCCTTCAAATATTGTGGATAGATGAAAACCTTTTAATTTTAATTTTTAAATTACTTTAAAATACTATTGGTAAATACAAAAATCTTATAAATATTTACCAATATCTCCATTTGTTGCATTATTATTTAAAAAATTATGTTTACTTTCTGTGTGAAAACTTCTAGTTGACAAATCCAAAATTAATAATTTTACCAAATGAGAAAAATGAATGTTTCAAATGATTATTTACATGCAATACTCTCCATAAAAGCAGTCTAATCAACACGGAGTAACATCTAAAGAAGTATTGTAATTATGAGAATGTGGTCCCATGTGTATCAATGATAGTTTGCATTTAAGAATTACAAATAATGTAAGAATTTTTTAAAATGACATATATGCCTTTGGTCGACCATCTTTCTTATTCTATATAATAGAAAAATTTCCTATCAAACTGGCTTTTAAAATAAATCCATATGAGGAGGGTCGAATTCAAAACCCTGCCAACGGTTAAAATTCGGTAAACTTCCGAGAACTACTATTTAATTCGTTTCTATTCCTCACAAATTTACAACCATTATGGTCTGTTTTTTTTTTATATATATTTTTTCTTCTTAATTTCTGTCAATCACATTTCCATTTCTTTTCACTTCCTAAATATAACAAAATTGTATCTTGTGTGTATGTTGATAGGTAAACTTCCTATTTCCTTTTTAATTTCTTCCCTTTTTCTCTAAAGGAGATCCAATCTTAATATGCTTTTTCCAATACATATATACATTATCTAGTAGAAGCTAAGTTAGTTAATTATAGAGATGAAGTACAAGTTGTAGCTTTGTTTTATGCCTAATGCCTAGCTAGTTTTGGATGCCCGATCCAAGAACCAAATTAATTTGAAATAATGATGCTTTTAATGAATAAATAAATTAAACAGCCGCAAGTAGATAAGCTTTGCTTCACTTTAACACGCAACTCATTATCTTTAATCACTTCTTTATTCATCACCATAACTAATTTTTGTTTCTTAATAAAGAACACTACTTGTAGGTTTCTTAGCTTTGGGGACCCTAGCTACTTGTTCAATCATGTTGTTTTGCCTTTTGTGGGCTCTTTTAGAAGAAAAATTGAACCTCTTTTTTTTTCATACCATAAAAAAGAGGTTTCACTGTTAAAAAAATCAGGTTTTAGCGACGGACAATTTCTGTAGTTGAACAGAAAAATTCGTCGCTAATCTCATTTATTGACGGATTAGTAACAGATTATCAAAAATTTCTACTAGTTACGAGTGTTTTAGCGACATATTATCAATGAAGTTCGTAGCTAATTTAATGTTTTGTAGTGTTTGTTGATTTTAGTTACATCAAAATATAAAATCATATTAAATTTGGTTGGTTTTCTATTAAATCGTTTGCTAGCTTGAATTGAAGACAACTTGTAGAAGAAAATTTATGAGAGTGGAACACTGAATGCAAGTAATGCAACTGAAATATAACTCGTAATTCCATTAATCATGGTTTGGTTTCATATATTTAGTGACGGAGCAGGAAATTTATATAAGAAATTAAAATTCAAAAAATGATACTATTAAAATGGCATATCCAGAATTGGAGCTTGTGACAAAGCATTTTTGAACCTCCTTTGCTGATTCACATGATAATATCAACTGTTTGAATATAATCAACAATATTTCTTTTTCTATTTACACAATATATTTTTTTAGCAAATAATGATAATTTCTCGTTTTTTTTTGGTTAATTTGTCTTTTGGTTTCTTCTATATTAAGAGTTACAATCATTTCGTGTTAGGAAACATTTATACTTTAACAAAGGAGAGAATCATAAGTTGATGCAATAATTTAATAATGTCAAGTTGAATATTGTCTTCCCCTAACTTATCAAGTATTATAATTAACATGTCACGATCTAGCAAAAATATCATTAGCTCATACCTCTTTTATCTCTTTTAAATAGAGAGGGAATATAATAAAGCTACTGCTA
This sequence comes from Nicotiana paniculata, assembly GCA_005239505.1. Lineage (NCBI taxonomy): Eukaryota > Viridiplantae > Streptophyta > Magnoliopsida > Solanales > Solanaceae > Nicotiana > Nicotiana paniculata. The sequence continues at coordinate 27,407 of MDKI01051827.1, read as the reverse complement.
TGTAAATATACCACGACTACTTCTAATTCAAGGCTGTTCTTGTTTTGAAATATCTCGTCTCAAAACTTAAATTATTAGCGAAAATACACTTTTACTTTTATTTTTAACTCATCAACGAACTGTACTCTAATTCGTTAGATAATTTAGAGGATTTGGACTTAAATTATGTCAAATCTATATACATAAGATAAATGCAAGAAAATCAAGATTCCAGCTAAAGCTTCCCATCCCTTTCATCATATAGAAAATCTTGTGATTTTTAGACTTATTAATTACATGCCATAAATAGGAATGGAGAAAAAAAAAATGTACAATGCTTGTGGAATCTTCCATCTACAAGACAATGACTTTGTAGAATTGACCTAAGGCTTAGTAAGAAGCCAATATCATCGTCGTGATTGGATGAATAAAATTTCTCAATTCTTAACTAGGCGTTTAAGGTTCAGGTTCGTCCCTGAAAATAGAAAAAATCATGCTATTGAGCGTTTCTTTTTATATATAATGAGATGCAAGTCGTGTGAATCTAAAATAGTCGAGTTCCAATTGAGAGTACCAAGTATCGAGTGAAAAAAAAGAGAAACCAATAAAAAGAAGAGAAGAGGCTAACTGTTAGTGTATGTAAGTAATGTAGCTTGCACATCACAACTTGGAAACCTAATTAGTGTATGTATTATAGCGAGGAGATGCATAATTATAGAAATAACTCACATGCTGATCCTGAAGTCTAGTCTTTCTTTATCCAAAAAAGTGAAATGAAAGTGATGGCATATCTGTAATCATTCTCAGAACTAGCTGTCAAATTAAATTCCAACCATTGAAAAGAGATGATGATTTATATCAAAATATTTATGCAATATTTATGTCCTGCTTAGTGTGTCCTAACATTAAATTTTTAGGTCCGATCACTGCCATTGCTGAAATTAAGAAAATTGAGTATAGGAAAGGGATTGTTACACAAATAAATTGTCAAAATTTAATAATTTACCTTTTGTAATCGGTATATATATATATAGTACATGAATTATACATTGTACAATCGCCGACTATCTAGGTTAAATCTTGTACAGGAAATAATGTATGTGGATGATCGTTACAACTTACCTACCCAAAAAGGCCAAAACTCACAAAGTTAATGACCGATAAATAAGAAAACAAATGCCATATTAGATCATCTCCAACCCAATATCAATTTTGACACCAAACACTATTTTAGTGTAAGATTTGGTTTTTTTTGCTCCAACCTAACACCATTTTGGTGTGTGAATAGTGTTACACCAAATTTAGTGTAACACTATTCATCAACACCATTACTATTCACCATTATTTAATATTATTTTTTATTATATACCACTTTTAATTTAACATATTATAATTTTATAATTATTTATACTTTTTATGTAATATCTTTATAACATTAATTTTATATTTTAATTTTGGTGTATAATTTTTATAAATTAATTCTCGTATATTTTATTTTTATATAAATTATAAGTTATAATTGTATAAGAATATATAACCATAAAAAAATGAAAGTGTAAAACTGAAATATAGTATGTTGTTAATAAATAGCACAATATTCGTTGATTATGATAAAAACAAATATTTAATACAAATGCAACTGACATAGATTAAATTAAAAATATATTAAATAATATAATGGGATAAAAATTACCGATTTGAATATTTTTTAGTTCTAGCACAAAAAAATTAAGGACAAAAATGCTCATTTAGTTTTTGTACTTCGTAATGCATTAATAAAATATTTATGGGAGCAACATACTAATCTTGTAAGTTGAATATTTATGTAAAAATTAAACTAAAGTTTACCATAATGTGATATGTATTAATTATATCTTATCAATGATTTTATTTTTGTTTGAATTATACATTAATATGTATAATGTATAATATTTACTTATATTTTTTTTAAATTAAAGATATTAAATAATTTTATATTAAATGGCTATATAAGAAAGAAATATGAAATATATGGAATAAATATGTAAAAAAAATAAAAAAGAAAGGATTTGTTTTATAAAGAAAATAATATAATATAGAAGAGAGAGAAAAATATAAAAGGAATATTAATTTTTGGAAAAAATAGTGTAATGGGTTGGAGTTACTTTACACTATTTTGGTGTAAAAAAATGATGCAAGGGTTGGAGTTGCCTTTATTAACAGTGTTATCAATTACAGTTGGAAGAAATACAAAATTCTTAAGTGTAGTCAATTTTCTTCAATTCTCATCTATACATTGAAATTTTAACATTTGCTAATTTAGTTGTACAGGTGCATGCCTAGAAACTCATCGAGAACTGGTGAAGTATTTGAAACCTTATCAGACCCCGAGAAAGTTTTCAAGGCCTTGAACCGGGCCAACCGGAAAAGCAAACAACAACCATCAATTGAACAACTTGAACCCGACATGGCAGATCTAAACAACAGGAACAACAATGGGGACGACGTGGTAGACCCAGTTGCGCAGATAATGGCACCTCTTGTGCCAGAGGCTCCTTTATATGACTGGGCACAACCCACATCGGAGAATTTAGCCACTGCAATAGTAGTCTCTCAGATACAGGCCGAGTCCTTTCAGATTACAAACAATATGTTGCACTTGCTGCAGAACAAGGGACTATTTTCGGGGTCATAGATTGAGTATCCCCAACAACATTTGAAGAATTTCCTGTCGATTTGCAAAACTCAGAGGCAGTCAAACGTCACTCAGGAAGCAATAAAACTGTTGTTGTTTTCATTCTCATTGACAGGAGCAACCCAGACTTGGCTAAAATCGCTCCCCATTAATTCCATTACCACATGGGAGGAGTTTGTTAAGCAGTTCGTGAACAAATTCCATCCACCCAACAAGACAGATCCACAAATTGATGAAATCTTGGGCTTCAGACAGAAGCCAACAAAAACATTGCTGGAAACATGGGAACGATTTAAAAGAATGTTGGTTATCTGTCCGCACCATGGTATTCTAGAGCAGATGTTGGGGCAGTGTTTCTATATGGGTCTGATGGATAGTGTAAAGGAAAATGTAGATGCTTCAGCTGGTGGAGCATTCTTGAGCAAAACATGGAGAGAAAACCAGATCCTGCTTGATAAAGTGGCGCAGAATTAGGGGTGGAGAACCAGGAATGCACCCATTACTCCAGTAGTTCACTCAGTGGCCTTAGATCCATCCAACAATCTTGCTGAAAATATGGCCACCTTGATAACACAGAGGAGAATACTCACCAAAAAGGTGGATGAGTCAGGGCAAAAGCAGCAGGTACATATTGTGGATACAACCAATGGGGGATTATGCACATCTTGCATTAGTCAGCCACTTGGTAATCAGTGGAATGTTGAATGTGATCATCATCACTACCTTGAAAATATGAACTATGTGTTGAATTATGGGGGCTAGCGACAGGATGGACAGAATGAGGCCAACAAAATCAACCATACATGCCAGTTCAGCAGCAGCAAAACAGTGGAAACATGGGAGCCATGCGCCCTCATGGTAATGTGGCGCCTTACCAAAGGCCACATGGGTACAATAATCAGAATCAGAATCAACAATAGGCTTATCACCCCCCTCATCAACAACATGGTGGGAGACAGGAAGATGGATTTTCTAGACTTGAAGCAATGATGCAACAGGTTATTGGGTCAACTGCAAAAATAAGTGAGAGAGTAGATGCACATGAGTCAGCTATAAAAAATATTGAAGTGCAAATGGGCCAGATCCCGATGTCTTTGAATAATCGTCCTCTTGGGACATTGCCTACAGACACTCAAGTAAATCCTAAAGATCAGGGTCCAAAGCAGCTGATGGCGGTGAGTCTATGAAATGGCAGGGACTTAGACTTGGAGCAGGAAATAGCTCGAGAAAGCAGACAGGATGAGACACTGGTACTAGTGCCCATTGAAATTGATGATTCATCAAAACTAACTGAGCTGACAGTGCAACCTACCCAGGGAGAACCCAACACGCAAGTTGAGGCTGAGAAAGAAGCTGAGACAGCCCAAGAACTGGTGCCAGAGGTAGTGTCTGACAAAGAAAAATCCCAAATCATTGGGAAGAAGAGACCTCTAGCACCATTCCCATAGAGGCTGGCCAAGTACCAGAAAGATGAGCAGTATAAAAAGTTCTTGGATATGTTGAAACAAACACAGGAAAATATTCCTTTGATTGATGCTCTGAAGGAGATTCCTGATTATGCCAAAATGATGAAGGACATGATGTCCCGAAAATTCGACTTCCAAGACTTGGCCACAGTGACTCTTACTCAGACCTGCAGTGCCGTGATGACCCGACCAATTGCGAAAAAGCTGTCTGACCCAGGGAGTTTCACCATTCCTTGCACCATTGGTAACTTTGACTTTGCCAAGGCACTTTGTGATTTAGGGGCCAACATTAATCTTATGCCCCTGGCCATCTACAAGAGGTTGGGGATTGGTAGAGCTAGACCGACCTCTATGTTGTTGCAGCTAGCAGACAGGACGGTAAAGAGACCATCAAGCATTCTTGATGACGTATTAGTGCAGGTAGGAAAGTTTGTGTTCCCTGCAGATTTTGTGATACTGGACTGCAGAGTGGATAAGGAGATTCCCATAATTTTGGGAAGGACATTCTTGGCCACAGGGCGAGCCCTCATTGATTGTGAAACTGAGGAACTCAAGATGAGATTGAACAACGAGGAAATCACATTCAATGTGCAGAAATCCATGAGGCGACCAAGTGAATTTTCCAATTGTTCTCTCATTGATGCCGTGGATGTGATACTGGAGGAAGATGATGATTCCTTGACTATTGACGACCCCCTTGCTGCATGTTTGATGAATTTGGATGAGGAAAATAGGGAGGAATTGGCAGAATGAGTGTTGGCTCTTGAGGGAAAAGGCGTGTGGCCGAGGTCACTGGTATTCGAGCCCCTACACTTAGAAAAGAGAGAGACTTTTCCAGCCAAGTCGTCGGTTGAAGAACCCCCAAAGCTGGAATTGAAGCCAATGCCAACCCATCTCAAGTACACGTTTCTAGGACCCAACTCAACTTTACCTGTTATTATCTCATCCAGTTTGTTAGATGTGCAGGAAAAACAGCTCTTAGAGGTACTCATTAAGTGTAAGACTGCCATTGGGTGGACAATGGCAGACATAAAGGGGATCAACCCAGCATACTGTGTGCACAAAATTCATCTGGAAGAGGGGCACAAACCTTCCAGGGAACACCAAAGGCGACTGAACCCAAACATGAAGGAAATGGTGAAGAAGGAAATTATAAAGTGGTTGGATGTGGGAATCATTTTCTACATCTCGGACAACAATTGGGTTAGCCATGTGCAATGTGTTTCTAAGAAGGGTCGCATGACGGTGGTAAAAATGACAACAATGAGCTGATATGTATAATAACCGTCACGGGATGGAGAATTTGCATGGACTACAGAAAGTTGAATCTAGCCACCCGTAAAGATCACTTTCCACTTCCCTTTATCGATCAGATGCTCGACAGACTAGCAGGGAGGTCTCATTTTTGTTTTCTGGATGGGTACTCGGGGTACAACCAAATTTTCATTGCCCCGGAAGACAGAGAAAGATCTCATTCACATGTCCCTATGGGATTTTTGCCTTCAAAAGGATGCCCTTTGGCTTACGCAATACACCTGCCACATTTCAAAGGTGCATGGTGGCCATATTCTCTGACATGGTCAATGATATAATGGAGGTGTTCATGGATGATTTCTCAGTGCTGGGAAATTCATTCGATGAGTTCCTAGCAAATCTAACCCGAGTGTTGAAGCGGTGCATTGAGATGAACCTTGTGCTTAATTGGGAGAAGTGCCATTTCATGGTACAAGAGGGGATAGTCTTGGGGCACTTGGTGTCAAGCAAAGGAATTGAGGTGGATCGTGGTAAAGTAGATGTTATAGAAAAGCTCCCACCTCCCACATTGGTTAAAGCAATAAGGAGCTTCCTTGGGCATGCCGGGTTTTACTGGCGTTTAATCAGAGACTTCTCCAAAATCGCCAACCCCTGTGTAAGTTTCTCGAAAAAGATAACCCTTTTGTGAGGAGATGAAAAAGAGGTTAGTCACGACACCAATCATTGTTTCCCTTGATTGGGATCAACCATTCGAGCTCATGTGTGATGCCAGTGACTACACAATGGGAGCAGTGTTGGGACAGCGGAAGGAAAAGATAATCCACCCAATTTACTACGCGAGTAGGACATTGAGTGGAGCTCAAATGAACTACACTGTGACCGAAAAAGAGATGCTAGCAGTGGTGTTTTCTTTCGATAAGTTCACATCATACCTGATCGGCTCTAAGGTGATTGTTTACACTGACCATGTTGCCCTTAGGTATTTGATTGAGAAGAAGGAATACAAGTCGCACCTGATACGTTGGGTGCTGCTACTGCAAGAATTCGATCTAGAGATCCATGACCGTAAGGGCACGGAGAATCAAGTCGCGGATCATCTGTCATGACTTGAAGGAGTTGAAAATGCAGTGGAAGCAGAGGATATTATGGAAACCTTTCCAGACGAGCAACTAATCGCCACAAGCATGGAGGAATTACCATGGTATGCAGATATTGCAAATTACCTGTCAAGTGGTATAGAGCCCTATGAACTCTCATCTGCTCAAAAGAAAAAGTTTTATCGTGACTGCCGCAATTATTATTGGGATGAACCTTACCTGTTTAGAATTTGTATTGACAATATGATTCGGAGGTGCGTCCCCGAGAAAGAGAAATTTTCTGTTTTGCAGGCATGTCACGCATCAGCGTATGGAGGGCATTTTGGAGGAGTCATAACAACGGCTAAAGTTCTAGAGGCCGGATTCTACTGGCCAACTGTATTCAAGGATGCACACCAATGGGTGAAGGGCTGTGACGAATGTCAAAGGACGAGGAACATATCCCGTCGTCATGAGATGTCTATGAACTCGATTCAAGAGGTTGAGGTGTTTGATGTATGGGGGATTGACTTCATGGGTCCCTTTGTCAGCTCCTATGGCAATAAGTACACACTTGTTGCTGTGGACTATGTGTCCCCACCAATGATGCACGACTGGTGGTGGGGTTCTTGAAGAAGAATATATTCACCCGCTTTGGGATCCCAAGGGCCATCATCAGTGACGGAGGCACCCATTTCTGCAATCGTGCCTTCGAGAAGCTGTTAGCAAAGTACGATGTGTGCCACAAGGTGGCAACCCCATATCACCCTCATAAAAGTGGACAGGTTGAGGTGTCAAATCGAGAAATAAAGAGTGTGCTGACAAAAAATGTAAACGCCACAAGAACTGAGTGGGTGAAAAAGCTGGATGACGCACTCTAGGACTACATAACTACATTCAAAACGCCAATTGGTATGTCACCGTACAAGTTGGTGTTCGGGAAGGCCTGTCACCTGCCGATAGAACTGGAACATCGAGCTTGGTGAACTGAAATAGTTAAATATGGATCTTGATGCTGCGGGCACAAGTCAAATCACCAAACTACATGGGCTAGATGAATTCAGGTATCTTGCCTTCGAAAGCACGAGGTTGTACAAGGAAAGAATGAAGAGGTTACACGACAAGAATAACCCGGAGATATGGTGCTGCTCTATAACTCAAGATTGAGATTTTTTCCGGGTAAACTCAAGTCCAGATGGTCTGGACCATTTCGTGTGGTCGAAGTGTTTCCCTCAGGTGATGTAGAGATTGCTTATGAAAAAGATTCCCATACCTTCAGAGTTAATGGGCATAGATTGAAACCGTATGTGGGTATGGACGAGAACAAGGAAGTGTCTATGATGCATCTCACTGAACCTAAGAGGTCGAGCGAGCCTTATGTGCGCTCATTCTGCATCGTGCTGCGACGTTAAATCAAGCACTTCATAAGAGGCAACCCATTGATTTGTTCTAATTGTCGTGCCACGACATTAACTAAGGCGCTGGTTGGGAGGCAACCCAATGTGTAATGTTTATAGTGTAAGGGATGAGTAGTTGAATTGTTGTAAGTACTAAAATATGCAGGTGTGCGCAGGCGAGGGTAGACTCAAGCCACTCCAAGGAAAAAGTAAAAAGAAAAGCGAAGTATTTTGAGGCCTGGGGTAGCGCGACCGTGCTAGTGATCGCGCTAATGGCCTACTTTTTTGTCTCGTCTCGACGCCACTAGCGCGGGCGCTAGTGGCCGCGCATATGGAAAACTATTCTGTCTCCACTAGCGCGGTAACGCTACTGACCGCGCTAGTCCCGTCACGGACCAGGTAAGTTTTTTTTTTTAATTATTTTTTTTAGTTTATTTGGCCTTTAAGTTTTCTAATTACCCTAACCTAACCCACATCTCCCACACCCACTTCTCTTAAAACCTAACCCAGTACACTACACCCCCTCCACTTCTCCAAAAGCCCGTATTCTTCTTCTTCTAAGAATACTCTTCCCACCCATACCCAAGTCCTCACACGCCCCAAGTCTCTTACTCACTCCAACCATAACCCTTTCGGATCTTCCAGGATACCGTCCCATAGTCCATCATATGTATATCCGAAGGATCTCCCGGGATACCGTCCCGTGGTCCATCATATGTATATCCGAAGGATCTCCCGGGATACCGTCCCGTAGTCCATCATATGTATATCCGAAGGATCTCCCGGGATACCACCTCGTAGTCCATCATATGTATATCCGAAGGATCTCCCGGGATACCGTCCCGTAGTCCATCATATGTATATCCGAAGGATCTCCCGGGATACCGTCTCGTATTCCATCATATGTATATCCGAAGGATCTCCCGGGATACCGTCCGGTAGTCCATCATATGTATATCCGAAGGATCTCCCGAGATACCGTCCCGTAGTCCATCATATGTATATCCGAAGGATCTCCCGAGATACCGTCCCGTAGTCCATCATATGTATATCCGAAGGATCTCCCGGGATACCGTCCCGTATTCCATCATATGTATATCCGAAGGATCTCCCGGGATACCGTCCCGTAGTCCATCATATGTATATTGAAGGATCTCCCGAGATACCGTCCCGTAGTCCATCATATGTATATCCGAAGAATCTCCCGGGATACCGTCCCGTGGTCCATCATATTTATATCCGAAGGATCTCCCGGGATACCGTCCCGTAGTCCCTAAGTAAATATGTAGGGGGATCTCCCGGGATACCGTCCCGTAGTCCCAAAGTAAATACGCAGCCACAATAAGAAGATATTCAGAAATAGAGTGCAAAAATACAAGGCAACAAGTAGTTCTAGCCTAACATGCTTCACGTAATACAATTAAAGCAACTTAAGCAAATAGGCAATTTAGGGCAACTAGGCATGCTTTTCTAAGCTAACATAGACTATAATTGCAAATAGAATAAATCAGGTAAGAAAGAAACTTAGTCTAAATATTTAAAGTAAAATCGGATTTTCAACAATTAGCACAAGTACGTGCTCGTCACCTCACGTACGAGGCATTCAATTACCAAATATCACATCTAAGGGGAAAGGTCCCCCACACAAGGTTAGACAAGCCACTTACCTCGAACCGGCTCAAAATCAACTTGAAACCACACGTTTTCCACGAGTATCCGACTCCAAATGGCCCAAATCTATACAATCCAATTACACATCGTAAACAACATCTCATGCAACTGATTTTTCACTGTTTAATTTAAGCTAAGACGCGAAATTATGTAAAATGACCAAAATGCCCCTCGGGCCCACGTCTCGGAATCGGGTAAAAGTTATATTTTCCGTACACCCATACACTCATGGATCATTCAACCATAAACAATCGAAATCCGATGCCAAACCCCATAAATTTTTCAGAATTTCGGGTTGGGAAAAATCACATCACTTCCTTATGGTTTTCCCCCCATTTTTGATAATTAAACTAAAGAAAACAACGGGAATTAATGGTCTAACAATGAATTAGTATTAGAAAATGTTACCTATGATCTTTCTCTTCAAAACCCACAGAAAATCGCCACTTCTTGAGCCCTTACCCGATTTTTAGAATAACGAGATGAACTCTCGGATTTTTGGAATAAAACACATAGGGGATTCGCACCTGCGGGCTCTATTACCGCACCTATGGTACCCCACCTGCGGAAAAAGCATCACAAGTGCAGAAATCACTTAAGTTACACTGGGGCCGCACCTGCGGTCGTTTGGTCGCGCTTGCGATCTCGCGCCTGCGGAACCCAGGTCGCACCTGCGACCACTGGTCAAATCTCCCCTCTATCTCACCTGCGATCAACCCCACGCGCCTGCGAGTCCGCACCTGTGGAAAAACCTTCGCAGGTGCGAAGACACCAGAAGAGGCCTGGTTCAGCAACAACAAAATTCTAAATTTTCACCCGTTAAGCATCCGAAACAACCCCGAGGCCCCCGAGACCTCAACCAAAACCACCAACCAACCTTAACACCTTATTTGAACTAGTTCGAGTCTTAAAAACACGTCTCATAACATCAAAACCATCGATTATGCATAGGTTCAAGCCTAGAAACTTAGGAAAATTCTAGAATTCACATCCGACGCCGAAACATGTCTAAACTTATCCGAATGACCTCAAATTTTTTACACACATCCCAAATGACATGACGGAACTACTACAACTTCCACAATTCCATTTATTGAGGGTTTGATTTCTGTCTTGATTTGATATATGGCCTTGAGTTGTGAGTATGTTGGAAGACCTCTCATGTTGTGTAGTTGTGGAGTGAAGCGTATTTCTCCGTTCGGTTATGAGTTCATGGTGATGTCTTTGAGTTGATCATTTTCCCCAGTAACGTTCATGTATTTGATTGACGGTGTATTCCAGCCGTATTAGCACTCCTTGTTATTGTATTCATTGATGGCGCCCTGGCTTATTCGCGTAGCCGGGAGTAGCATACTCAGTATCTGAGGATGGCATTATAAGGATTCAGGGAGGAAAGAATCTATGCCAATTATCCGATTATGTAGTTTGGCTCAGTAGTAGCTTTCTTGGGGCACATGGTGTCCAGTGAGGGTATCCATGTGGCCAGTCATGTGTGGGTAGAGCTGTTAGAAGCTCGAGAGTTCTGTGACCGCCGCTCCAGTGTTAGTTCTGCCATCAGCTTCAGGATTTATCGCGCATTGTGATGTCTCGAGGGTAGGCGTTGGTTGTGTTCAGATGCAGGAAGGTGTAGTGATTGCGAGATAGTTCTGGTCTTCAGAAGTGTATGGAAAGATAGCAATTGAGGTTAAGCAGGCAGGGGTATCTCCCGCTAGTTGTCCTAGGGTGTGTGGTCCCTATGTAGTTCTGTAATAAGTTCTCTTCTACCAGTAAAAGATATGTTGTAATTGGAGTTTAGATCTCTTGTGGAAGTTGGCGTGACTATTGCAATGTTGGATGCGAGATTGGAAATTGAATTGAGTGTTACATGGTTTTGGTCATATAAGCTTATGAAGGATTTAGTTGAATCCCACCACATCATGGTGGTAGTGATGATGTGTGGGCATAGTCTTGGTTGTCTTGATCCTTGGCTTTGAGCCAAGTGGGGAGTTCGTTATTGATGAGTTGATTACACGATTACGTGTGGTATTGGTTTCAGTTCGAGGTATATTGGTAAATCAGTTATGACCTGCAGGCATGGGGTCTGGGAATGTCACGAGTGATGGAAATTTCTTCGATATAGGTTGTAGTGTGCTTGTTTGGGTAATTGGGTTCTATTGAATGATTTAGTGGAAATTATAAAAGGTGTAGTGTGCGAAGTGTATGAATTTGCTTGTGGTTTCAAGTGAGTGGGTTACTTTCCTAGTATGTTAGTGTGCAACGGGTCAAGTCGATTCTGTCTATTTGGTCAGTGTGATTGAGATTTGTGTTAGAGGATGTCAAGACTTGTGTTACTTCTACATCATCACAGACTCTACATATTGGCACCAGGAAGGTGAAGGTTTCACAGGGAGTCCCTTCAGGGTAAGTAATTTGAATATGGTACTTTTGGGGATATTTGGGAGAGAGTATTCGGCGGCTTATGAGCCTTAGATCGTATGGTTTTATGCTTGGGTCGCGTGTGGTGAGTCTGGGTTGCAAATTTGTGGTTTTGCGGCCGGAAGAAGTATCAATTCGAAGGTAAGTCAGAAAAAACCTGGGTAAATAGAGCGACCTGGTAGTAGGTCGGATCGGCATGGTAAGGGGTATGATTAGTTCTTTGGGTATTCTTAAGGTGACGAGTTTTCAGGTATTTCTTATCAATGCTCTTGGATTTTTGGTGGTCTGCGTAGTCGGTTGACTTAGAAGAGTTCAGTATTGATGGTTTGGTGTTGTGCAAATGGGATAGTTCCTGATGGTTTCTACCGCGATTAAGGGTGTATATTTCTTGTGGCGTGTAGTGAGTTGTTTCTAAATGAGATCAAATGGAAATTCTTGTCTAGTTGGGTACATAGTTGCTTGTGGCTAGGAAGGGACCATGGAGTTCCCATTTTTTTTCCAAGGTTGGCATGGCGGGTGCTATATGTTGGGTAGAGTTGAGATTTGCGTATGTGAGCTCACAGTTCGGTTCTGGGAGGAAGGTCATGAACTCTTAGGTAACATGGGCAGTTTTAGATGACTAGGTGGATGATATCACTAATGGGTGCGACTTGATGAGGGTATATATTTCAGAAAGAGCAATGTGTTTGAAGTTAAGAGTACTTCATTGGTATCGCGGCGCCCTATTGTTGGATCTACTGTTGACAGTCAAGGTTGCTTGGTGAGCGGAAGAATTTTAGGGGTATTCCCCGTGGAATGAATGAGTATTTGGGATGTGTTATGTATTTGAGCGGTGGAGTTGTGATCAAATATAGTAATCCGTACGTTCCCTGGACGTCGATACTGAGAGTTCTCATAAACACCGACTGTGGAGATGCGAGATGAGCTAGCCGGATGCTAGTATGCACCATAATTCTGTCATTATGAACTTTTCAGTAAGTTGTCTATCTGTTATGAGTGATCAAAGTTAATTTAGGGTCACTGGTAGGCTTATATGGGTGCTTTTTCTGCACCGGGTCAGAATTGTTGGCTTTGATTTTCTGATATTGAGAAATGCACCATTCAATTGTGATTGAGTTTGTTCATGTTCTGGAGTGATCTATGAGTTACCCTTCGATGTTGCGAGGAGTGGTGATTATTGGTTATATGCACATATGGTGCGGTTCTAATTGGTCTTTATAGCTAGATTTGAGTAAGGTAAGTAATTGGGTGTTGCTGGACTGAGACGTGTTGGCTATATACCTTCTTTTTCGGGTAGCATGGTATCGTCCGGTTTTCCCCTGTGGTTATGGCAATGCACTTTTAGTGCTCGATGTCGAATTTTGAAAGGTTATTGATTTTTGGGTAAGGTGTCTTGAAATATTTCAAGTGGACCAGCGGTTGGATGAGATCGCACAGTGTAGCGGAGTTATTTAGGGGTGGGAAAAAGTTGGAAAAATGGGAGGAAGGAATTGGGATTTCTTTTCAGGTTTTGGAATGGAAATTGTGGTTCGATTTTAGTGTTCTTGGTATGAATAGAATCGTGGGAGGACGAGGTTTCTAATGATGTAAAAATTATTGAATTCCGAGATATGGGTTCAGGGCTCGGGTTTGGCCGAATTTTGAGATTTTTGTTTAATTTGATGATTTTCGATTGGGTTGTGTTCCATGAGTATATAGTGATGATGTTCACTGGTTTTTGGCTAGATTCGGAGCAATCAGGAGCCAATTTGAGGGGCAAAGGCATAGCAGACTAGTGTCGCGGCCCGGTTGAGATAAGTAATGGTTATAAATCTTGTCCTGAGGATATGGAACCCCGAACTACATATTTCCTACTGATTTTTGGAATGGCGCACATGTCGGATGATGAGTATGTGGCGCGTACTGATTTTTGGATTGGACTAGGTCCTCTCCGCGGCAACTAATGAGTTGCATATTTACTCAAAACCTTATGTTAAATTATGTTCTATAGATTTGTGAAATATTTGGGGTATAAGTCGTGTTTGGGGCCTTGTGCCGATCTGTTTAGACCATTTGGGGGCTTTTTACTGTTGTTTTCTTCACTATTTGTTGATGATTTCACTCAGCATCATTGTGCATACTGTTTTATTTGAAACTCAACATGAAAATTTACACCACTTTGAGATTTAAACTGATGTTATGGGTCGAGTACCCTATTTTTACTGATTCGCCCGAGGGGCCTTTCGAGTGGTTCTGCTGAGTGTGGCCGAGGGCTAGAGTGATGGTGAGGTGCTGAATGAGGCCGAGGGCCTAATTGTGAGGATATTTATGATATGAGACAGTTCGAGAGCCTGAGAGTGATTGATGCGATGATTTGGCTGTTTATTTAGCGCTTGGGCTGAAGGAGCCCCTCCGATGACGGAGTCTGTACACACCCCTAGTGAGCGCAGGTACCTACTGAGTGCGAGTGCCGAGTGCCGAGTGACGAGCGATTGGGAGGCATGAGTGACTGTAAGGTGCTGAGTGACTGATTATGAGTGACTGTGAGGCATGCCCGAGGGGCTGATTATGATACATGTTTTGCCCGATGGGCTGATTATGATATATGTTTTGCCCGAGGGGCTACTGATGATTTACTACTCTCACTCTGAGCTTATGAAATATGTTTTTCCCGAGGGGCCTCTATATGATTGAATTCGTTTTTATACTAAACCTTTCGGTTGAAGTTGTTGAAAAATATACTTTCCTTAAAGGATTTTTCTGAAGATGATTTGAGACATAATGATTTCACATATCTATGTTATACTGTTGGAAAGAAAGGCTGTGCCTCTTGTGATTTGATGACATTGATTTTATGTGTTTCTTGCTGCTCAGACCTGATTTATTTTTATTACTACTGAGTTGGCGTACTCACATTACTCCCTGAACCTCTGTTTGCAGATTCAGGAGCAGATATTGAGCATTAGCTTTATACATATATCGCAGCGGAGCCGGATCGTGGGGATTTGTGGCTGTTCAGCGTTTGCAGCATCTCTGCTTTCCATTCATGTTGTATTTTAGCTTTGATTATTCTCCACTTCTCACTCATTTAACACATATGTATGTGTTTTCTTTACTAATTTTTTCTATTTTTGTAGTTTTTTTTTCTTTTTCCATTGTTGAAAGTAGTAGTTTTTCTTCTTGTTTAGTAGAAGTAATTGGTAGTGTATGTGTAGTACTTGTGGGTGATGGTATTTGGGGGTGTTGTATGCCTTGATTTAGTTGGGTGAAGTTTGGGACATTGTGGTGGTGATTGAAGTTTCAACTTGATTAATTGGGGGCTCCGGTGAATAATGCCCATCAACTGTTTGTGTAAATGCCCCACTGAAGGGAAATTATTATGACCAATTGTAAGCTGAAGTCTGAGTAACCACAGTTGGGTCACCTCGTAGTGCTGCGCTAATAATGTCCTTATTGTAGGTACAATGGCACCCTCTCGAAAGCGTCAAGCCACCGGATCGTCCTCCGGCAGACAAGCAAGTTCTTCCTCCGGAAGACGAGCAAGAGGAGCAACTGACACTAGGACTTTCAATGGCAACAAATTTGTATCAGCTAAGGCCTATGACAGGTTTGCTGCGAAGGAATCAAAGGCGGCCATACCTGAACGTGGCATAGACACGGACTCACTCCGGCGTTATTGCCAAAGGATGTATAATGAGTTGATGCGGAGGAGATTAGATATGTTCATTGAGGAGCCCGATGAGTCTAGTGAAATCATAGGGAGGGAGTTTTATGCAAACTTACCGGAGCACAAGAATCATGTGGTAACAGTGAGGAAGAAGCAGGTGAACGCCTATGTGGAGGCCATTCGGACGTAGTACTGGCTGCCAGGCCCCGTGGATAGGTACGAGGATAGATATGAGGCATATGGACAACGCTATACTCAGCGGGAAATGTTCCTCCCAACCATTTGTGTCCCGAGCGCAGATATAAAGTGGTACAAGTATGGGTATAAGTTTCACTCTTCATCCCTCACCTTTGAAGCAAAATGTTGGATCCACCTGGTCAACAACCGCTTACTCCCATCCTACAATACCTCGGAGGTGAACATTCCTCGTGGGTGTTTGATTTTTTGCTTCATGATGGGCCGCGACTTTGACGTGGCCAATCTCATGCATGAGGAGATGTTCGTCCGCAATGAAGTTTAGAGGTATGGCTTCTTTTTCCCACCTCTTGTCAGTCGATTGTGCCTTGCAGCTGGGGTATCAGGAAACTTGGCGGTGGATGGCAAAGTGCCAACGGCGTATGCCTTCAGAGCTGACAGGGTTACTATTGGAAAGGAAGCGATGACATTTGATTGTGATGAGGTGGAGAATGATTTTGAGGAGGATGAGCAAGAAGAGGAGGACGAGGCGCAACCCACTCAGGATTATGCTGCCGAGGTTGCAGGCCCGTCTAGGGCCAGTCGAGGACAGAGAACGGACCACCTAGAACAGGACATGGCTGGGCTGCGCACCTCGGTCATCGACCTGGGTACGCGGGTTGATGCAGTGGCTGCCCAACAGAGGAAATCCAAAAAGTAGATCATGGGCTGACTGCGTGCCCTGGGTCGTGCATGTCACCTGGACCCAGGGACAATCTCCGACCAGGATTGAGCTTTCAGGTAAGTCCCCTTACCTCTCTTTGTTTACTTTGATTTCCATGTGTACACGCCTTCATATTTAGTGTGGGGTGGGGGAATTCTCCCTTGTATATGTACATACGTAGAAACTAATTGTTAATTGTTGCTGTTATTTTCTTTTGAGTTTTGTTGCTTTTGTTCTTTTATTTTTTATTTTTGTGATTTTTAGTAGTAGTATAATTAATTAAGTCGTCTTGGCCCGACGACGGATCCCTTTTCGATGGTGTTCTTGAGGTCCAAGTCGACCATAAAAATAAATAAAGAAATAAATAAGAATATAGTGGACTCTTCCTGACGACGGATCTCTTGGGCAGTTTTCTTGAGAGAAGTTAGTCTAAAGAAAACACCAAAAAGATTTTTTTTTGTAGGTAGTGTAGCAACTCCCCCTTGGTTTTTCTTTTGACTGCGGTTATTTTCCAAGGGTTTTGCTTGAACCGGGTGTAGTTAGTTTTTTCAATTATATTGTTTTTTTAGTTGTTAGGTGTTTTTGAACGATGAGCTGAAACAGGAAAAGCATCCCTTAGTGTTGTTACACCCGAACACCAAAGACCCCTAGAATGTGACGCTCTCAGTTGTTGATTCGTGTGGAGTGCCTAAAATTTGTATGTTGTAACTAACTTGAAAACTTGGTGAGAGTGTCTTGATAAACCAGTCTGGAGTGAGTCATGTGCCATAGGTGTGTAAGGTGTATTGCATTGTATTCTATGCTCCACATTCGATGCCTAGAACTTGCCCTGTGTGTTTGCAAAGAGAAATAGTAGCTTCGTTCAATTTTAGAAGTGATATAGGCATTTCTTTGTTAATCCAGATATAAAGTATACCCACCTGATTGTAATCTATTATAGTTAACCCCTTTGAGTTTATAAGCCTGTTTCTTTGGCAACCACATTACAAACCTTACCCAATTGTTTGAATGACCATCTGTTTGAACCCTTTACCTCTCATGAACTCTTGAATTGTTAGAGAACATGTAAAAGTCAAAGTGTGGGGTGGTGGTTTAGTTTTTGAGTGGAATCAAAGAAACAGAAAGAAAGGTGCAAAGTTTTGAAAAAAAATGAAAGAATAGGCGCCACTTGAAAAAAGAAAAAAAAGAAAAGGACAATGAATAAATGCAGTCCTTGATAAGTGGTGAAGTGATATAATTGCAACTAAGCAAATTTGGGGGTAATATAAAGAAAAGTGTGGTGGAATGTCTGGCCTGACATAAAAATGGTCTGAAAGCGAAAGTAAATGTATTAAGAGTGCTTAGGGAGGTTATCACTATATCTAAATATATCCTACTCGTCCCTTAGCCTACACTACAACCAAATGAAGACCTAATTGATCTTAGACTGAATAAGATCAGTTAGTTGAGTATTACACTACGGGCAAGCCTATGGTGCAACTTTGTGGCATATGAATGTTCTTTCCAAGAGTGAGTGAATTCTTTCTCTTTGAGTTCCTACTTGTTCTTAATATTATTCTTGTGGAACTACTCTCGTGTGTGAGGTGAGGGCACTTGATTCATGATAGAAAGGTAAGTCTTGACCTCTGTATAGATTAAATTGAGGAAGTATGAACATTGCACGACACGTGAGAGTCGACTCTTGAGTCTTAGATGTTACATTGCTAGGTACAACTCTTGTAATATGTTCGTGGTATGAAACGTTAGGGAAATGCTTAGTGAAAGGACCTTTGTAGAGTAGGGTGGATTGCTCGAGGACTAGCAATAATTTAAGTGAGGGGTGTTGATAATAGGCTAGATTCACGTAGTTTAGCGTCTATTTATACTCCAACTTCATTATGCTTCACTGTCTTAGGAATGTTAAATGATATTAAAATGGATCTAATTGTGGATTTTATGTTTAGCAAGAGCAAATTGTGCTTATGAGGACCTAGTATGGTGTTTGGAGCCAAATTGAAGGAGAAAGGCCCCTTGGAGTTTCTAGCGTGTGAAAAGAAGGAAGAAAATCGCTAAGGCAGACTACTAGTCCACTAGCGCGGCCGCGCTAGTTCAGGTGTTTGAGGCAGAATGAAGGCCCATTAGCACAACCTTAGCACGCCCATAGCGCGACCGCGCTAGCCCAGTGATCAGAGGCAGTACACTTAGCCATTAGCGCAACCAGTAGCGCGTTCACTAGCGGGGCCGCGCTAGTCCAGCTCGCACACGTTATTTTTCAGGGGTAAAATGGGAAGCTTGGGACAATTCCACTTAACCTATATAAGATTCAACTCGCCCAAAAGAGAGGATTATTAGGGTTTAAAGTCTTGTTCAAGAAAATCAGAGGCAAGAGGCAAGGAGGACAATTGGGCATCAAATCTCATCTCTCTTCCTTGTATTTCTACCATTATTGATGAATTATTCTATTGTTGTTTTTAGCATAATTATGAGTAGCTAACTTATTTAGTCTAAGGTTTTGGTGGAACCTGTTGAGGATGAATATCTTGTTATATTAATATAGTTTGCTTGGTTTTAATCTCTATTTGTTCAACTAAGTTCTTGTTGTAGTTGATTGAAGGGACCTCAATTAGCTGTGCCTATTTAGTGTGTATCTACTCGGGAGAGAGTGCATATTTAGGTAGTTTTTGAACAACACCACTCCCAAAGTATAGGAGGGATCCATAACCGAGGGTTTAAAGGTTGGATTATGGATAACGATACCTTGGGTGCAATTTAAAGTGAGCTATACTAAAAGATAACTAACGTAACTCGGGAGAGTGCGTCTAGTAAATTATCGTAATTACTCGGGAGAGATTTACGGTAACAAGAGTGCTCATGATTGATAGAGATAATTAGGCCAAACTATATGAAATATACAAGAAGGGATTCTATCAACAGGGGAAACCATAACCTTAGATCTTTCTCGCATTTGTTTACAACCCAACAATAGTTATATTCTTGTTTAATTAATTTCATTCAGTTTTAGTTAGTAGAAACACCAACAATTGATATTCATAATCTTTGGGAAGTTGAGTACGAAGAATCGAGTGAGTCTAACAACTATAATTGATAGGTTAATTCCCCGTGGGATCAAATTTTGATCACGCCCAACTATGCCTTATAAAATAGACAAGTCCGGAGTTGAATCCCACAGAGAACTAAGGCATAGATACAGTTGTTCACTATCACCAAGAATACAAGCTTGAACAATTCCTAACTTATAGATATTAATATTCTTGTGTTTAACTACTAACTAACAAATTAAAATAGTAAATTAACACTAAAGATACTATGGGTTGGAGAAAAGATTAAGGAGGTCTAGAGTTATGATTTCCCCAATTGTCGGAATCCTTCCCCATACGTCTTCTATAATTTCTCCTAAGTATTCTCTATCGATCATGAGCGCTCTGACTACCGTAAATCTCTCCCGAGTAATTACGACAATTTACTAGATGTACTCTCCCGAGTTAAGCTAGTTGGCATTAAGTACGGCTCACTTAGATCGCACCCAAGGTTTCGTTATCCCTAATCCCACCTTTAAACCCTTGGTTATTGATTCCTCACATACGTCGGGAGTGATGTTGTTCAACAATTACCTAAATATGTACTCTCTCCTGAGTAATATATATTAAATATGCACAACTAATTGAGAGCTCTTCAATCAACCACAAGAATTATATAGTTGACAAATAGAGAAAATACTACGGCTCAATTATATAAAAACATAACAAGAAACCCTAGATTACAAATTAGCTATTCATAATAGTATGTAAAACTACAATACTAAAAGTCATAACCAATAATGAAAAATAGGAAGAGGAAGGAAAAACTCGTAGAATAATTCCCCGCCTTGCTCCTATTGTGTCTCTGCCTCCTTAGGTCGAATTTGTGTCCAAAATATGTCCAACCTCCTCAAAATACCACTTTATCCATGTATATATACCAAGTAGGGTCGAACCCAAACAATTATACCTTCTCCCACGCGAAAAAGGACTATTTTTCAGGTATGGAGTAGCCGGGCGCGCTAAGACCATGCTCCGGCCACGCTAATCAACAAGTATTCTGCCTCAGTCCGCGTCAGGTCTGCGGTCGCGGTTTTGACCGCGTTTTGCACCCTGTTCCATTTGGAATTTTGACAAACATAAAACACTAAATGTATCCCTTTGAGTTAGCTTTCCAACCATATATATTATATAGTCCAAATAGAGTTCAGAGCAAAAAGTATGTCTATTTTACTAGATAGTGCGTAATATGCCTACTCGAGTGTTCGTTTGTTCTTAACTATCAAATTTGACCCCTGAACACGATCCCCGCTTAATTCTTTGGGCTTTTACTCAGACTTCAAAGCTCAAAATCACTTGAATTCATTCCATAACATCTACATAGCTCAGAATTACTCCTACAAAGCATAAAACACACAGTTAGTGCAAAACACTAGCAATTAATACTCAAATTCAATTAAAATACAATAAATTAAAGTGTAATAAACGACTAAAATACGCAATTATAACCTATCGTCACTTTTATAATCTTAAGTTTGCATTGTAAAGTACCACATTCACTGACTCTCTGTAATGTGTTCTAAAATAACATAAATTTAGTATTCGTGAGGGGTCGTGTGGTTCCAAAGAGGATTATTCAGAAATTAATAATCATGAGATTATTATTCCCCACTTAAGATTTTTGATATAAAAGTTATATCGGTTTTACGTAATATATAAAAAATTAAATATGAGATAAATGCAATTTCAAATTCCATCTATAAATTATAATCCTAATTTTTGATAATCAAACGACCTCTAAGTGTCCATTTGCATAACAGATCACGAGAAAAGAAAAGTAACGAGCTATTTAGAAACTAGTCTCCGACCAGAATAATCCACTAAGCTAACGGGGAAATTTGTTAAAGAAGAATTTTCAGAAATCACTATTATTTAATGATTATTAATTTCTCATAGCTAGCATATACATAATTACTTCCTATAGTTACTATTCAGTTGTTACGGTAGTATATTCACATGTATTCCCGTTATTGTATTCATGGATACAATAATAAAAATCGCCTAAAATCATGGTAGTCCAGTTGTACGCGCATGTATTCACATGTATTTCCGCCATGTATTCATGAATAAAACAATAAAAAGTACCTAAAATCAGGGCAGTCCAGCTGTACGCGTATGTATTCATATGTATTCGCGCTGCCGTATTCATGAATACAACAATTAAAAGTGCCTAAAATTAGAGAAGTCCAGTTGTACGCACATGTATTCCCGTTGTTGTATTCATGAATACAACAACAAAAAGCGCCTAAAATAGGGCAGTCCAGCTGTACGCGCATGTATTCACATGTATTCGCGCCATGTATTCATGAATACATCAGTAAAAAGCGCCTAAAATCAGGGCAGTCCAGCTGTACGCACATGTATTCACATGTATTCGCGCTGCTGTATTCATGAATACAACAGTAAAAAGCGCCTAAAATCATAGCAGTCCAGTTGTATGCACATGTATTCACATGTATTCGCGCTGCTGTATTCATGAATACAACAGTAAAAAGCGCCTAAAATCATAGCAGTCCAGTTGTATGCACATGTATTCACATGTATTCTCGCTATGTATTCATGAATACAGTAACAACAATCACCTTAAGAATAAGTATGTCTAGCTGTCTAAGAGAGATGAAAAACATAAATAGCGTATTTTATACCTCAATGGTATTATATACCATATATACTTATTTTGCTATAAAATATAAAAGGTAGTTATAAAAAAATAATATTTTAAAATAATTTTGATTTATAATAAATAGGGTGTATACCTTTACTATAAGAGATAAAATTTCTTTTTTTCAAAATAGGGGCCTAAGACCATTTGTGGACATGCCCCAAATGAAACTTGCTGAACTTCGTTGCATCAAAAGTTGAATGCTATATAACGCCAAAAAATATTCTCAATTATTTGCAACAACATTCAATCCAAACAAATAATGGCTTTTGAAATCTAAATTCGAATTCAAAGTTTTTTAATGAATGTCAATGGTGGAGAGTCAAATACCTTCAAAATTTATTGTTTTACAATTTCAATTCAAACACTAATTGTGCAACATGAAAGGAAATTGCTAAGTTAATATTCTAGGGTAAAACGAATGAAATTCATTGATGAATTTCGTTACTGTGTATAACATGAAAGGATAAAAAGTAGGGAATATCAAAGGAAGAAAAATTGGGGAAAGAACAAAGAAGGAAAGATAGGGAGATAGTGGGGGGAGGGGGAGAAAGAGAGACGGAGGGAGAGAGAGAGACACACATGGAGAAAGACCAGGAGACAGAGAACATGGATAAAAAATAACTGATTCCTTATTCAGTTTCTAATATAAAGAGAGACTCATTCAAAACAAATTTGTATATAATTAGCAAATTGTATATGGCCATATAATTAAGTTAAAACTTGATTAGGGAGTGTAATAAAGTTTCATATATAGCATAGGAAGGTAAAAGTTCCCGATGCCAATTGTTTGGGGCTGCTTTTGTCAAACCTAATATGAGGCTAAAAAGTTGCAAATTCCTCTCATGTTTTGTGACCCCATATCATTTATCCAAGCTGGATTTAGCATTTTAAGTGTTATATCGTATATATAACACAAATTTTCATGGATATATAGAGATACACATGATATACATGAGATATATTGTACATTGAAATATACAAAAAGAAAAAGAAAATTTTGATATACATCTTAATACATACAAAGACGGAAAATAAAGGTGAGATATACATTATTTGATATGTTATATATAGTGATATACAAACAACACAATTATCTTTGTGTTATAAACTTAGATATAAACACAACAATAAATGAAAAACAATTATATTTATAATTTTATATTTTAAATATAAAAAAAATAAGATTTTGATATGCATAAAAAAGAAAATTAAGTGTGATATACATTTTGATATACTTATTATTATTGCGATATATATTTATTGGCTACTTAATGCCAATAAATGAAAAAGAGAGAAATTCATTTATAGCCCATCGAGCCAAACATATATCATTCGTTAACCACAAATTGACCCATACAAGTCATAGACAAAAATAATAAATGCTAGCAATCGCCTCCCATCCCTATCTTCCTTACTATCTCTCTTCTTCTCTCTCACGCCAGCAACCGATGGATGTTACCACTGTTAACAGAGCTAGGCATCAAGCCAGATGTATTTTGATTTTTGGTGTATCATAGTTACTGCTTTCATATGTATTTTGATTTATCTTCAAGATCTAAAAAAAAGAGAAAAGAAAGGGAAAACGATTGTCACGACCCCAAAACCATCCTGGCCATGATGGCGCCTATCGTGATACTAGGCTAGCCAATTCACTACGTATAGCATAAAGGAACTTTTCATTTAATTCGTTACTATTCCAATATTTCATAAAATTTGTGTTTAAGAATTTCAAAACAAGAAAAGATAGGTAAAACATTAAACACATCCCGATCCCGGAGTCACTAGTCATGAGCAACTAAAAGTAAATACAAATCTGATAATGTCTCCTTAATTCAAGATAAGTCTAAGAACAGAAATACTAGGGAAATAGGAAGGAGAAAGGCAAGGTTGCGGATGCCGTGCATCTACCTCACAATCTCTGATGTGCTCCAAAGAGGGAAAGATCAGCTCTCACTCAGCTCTAGCACCTGAATCTGCACATAAGGTGCAAGAAGTAACATGAGTGTTGATACCCAATTTTTCCCAAAATATTTTTAAAATTTCATATATACCTTCAAAATCATGCATTAATAGCAATTGATGTTTTTCCATAATCTTTCTGCATTTTTATTAATTTGTCCAGCATTTATTTCCAATAAATAATTATAAAATTGCATCACAAATGATTTCAAGAGCATTCCTTTGATTTAAATTATTGTTTATGGTCCTAATAAGATAAAATTATTTCATAATTAGCCAAATTGGAATCTTTTGGCTATAAATGCAATGACTTTGCAATTATATCCCAAACATATAATTTCGTACTATTTTTTTTACCAGAAATTAGTCCTTTGTATTTTAAAATACAAAACAATTTTTTAACTATTTTCTATGCATGAAATTCATCTTTTTAATAATTACTAGCTATTTTATAAATTATTTTAACTAATTCGAATGGTGTATTTAACAAATAGCCCCATTTCATTTCAATTATAACCTATTTAAACCAGCCCCAAACCCCTAATTAAATTAGCCCAATACCCAAGACCAATTCCTAGTCTACCCGACCCAACTCTGGTTAGATCTTGGTCGTTGATCAATTTTGATCAACGACCCAGATTTAACCTTACCTTAATTAACCTAACCTATACCCCAAAACCCCTCTCATTCTCCCAAACTCCCTTTGCCTAACCATGCTTCCACTCACCGGCTTCTTGCTCGCCGGTATTGATGGTGGTTCTCATCACCACCCCTATCCTCAATGGCTCCTCTATGACTGGATTCATGCCATCTCTGAGGTCCTCAAGGAAGCAGTGGCCGTTCACTTACCCCTTGGGTCTGTGCTCACCATTCTCAGGACACCATGGCTCGATCGAGTAAGATCTTTCTATTTTCCGGCTAAACCTATGGGTTTCTAAGTTGGTCTCTCTATTTCTGGGTTATTTTTTTAGAAAACCCTAATCTATTCTCCTGTACCTATTAGATCTGTAACAGATCTGAGGTTTTTCTGAGCTATTTTCGTTTGTTTTATGAAAAATCTTTCCATTTCTCAAAGCATCGCATTATTTTCCCATTAGGGTTTCTGGAACCTTTCTTCAAAACATTCTTATGGTCTTTTAAGGTTGTTCTCTGATTCTCATATGTTTAAACGACTTTTTGTTAAGTTTCTTTTTAATCTTAATTTGTTATGTTAAAACCCTAGTTTTAACACTGTTATAATTCCTGAGTTTATCCTTGCTTTTCGATTCTGCTATGTGTGTGTTCGATTCTCATGAGTATGCCTCGATTGATTAAAGTATTTTCTGATTTTTATCCTAATAATGTTTTATTAGGGTTTCTGATTTGGTTCTGTTTGCTTACACTCTGTTTATCTGTTTATTCATTGAAGTCTATACTATTTCCCTTAATATTGGTACTATTTTCGATTATGTGAATCCCTAATTTCCTGTGTTAATATCCTTTTTGATTTTCGACCTTTAAATTATTTTCTTGCCTTATTATGTGGTTGACTATACTTTTAATTGATTCTTATGTTATTTCCTTAATTAGAATCTTATGTACCTAGCCCCAATTGCTTACTCTGTACCTACTGTATTTGAATTATTTCCTTATTTGTTATGCTCCAGCTATACATGATTTGTTTCCTTACTTGTTACATGTTCTTTACCGTTTGAAATGATTCCCTTAATTAAGGGAAGACTTGGACTGATTTTACTCTAATTGATTCCGAGTTCTATAATTACTAAAAAGTTTGACTCTTACCTTATTTACCTAGCTTTCAAACTACTATATATATTTCTCTCTTCTACTCTCATTATACACTCTTCTACACACACGAACTCACATTAGCTCACAACTCTCTCATACACTCAAAAACTCTTTTGCTTACTTTTGTTACTTGCTATTATTACTGATTAGCCGGCTACAAGCTAAGGCTAACTATTACACTTTCCTGTTCTTCACTTTGTGTTTATTCTCCTTACTGGTATGTTCTTATTTTAAATTCAAGTTCCAAAATTAATGTATTTCTTCTACTGCTTTAGTTTATCGTTTTACTAATCTGTTTCTGTCTCTTGTTTGTTTCTCAACATGTGTTTAACTTGTTTTACTTGGTATTCTAGTTATGTTCTAACCCCTTTTTAGGATCAGCCTATTTATGAACATGTTTACTTCCTGTGTAATCTGTCTCCATGTGACTCCACCCTGTCTTTGAATGCTTGTCTATGAGTTGCCTAGTTGTGGTATGCACCTATTGTGCAATTCTTACCTTAAGTTGTTCTGATTATATGCTCAATTCTGTTTGATACCACTATGTCTTCTATTATTTGTTCTAAAATTAATACTCATATACTATGTTTACATTATTAGTTATCCCCAATCCCACAAGTCCCTAAGAACTTCTGATTCTATGCAACCATGTCCCCAATTAGCAATTCTGGAACCCACGACATATTGTCTGCTATTCCTTGATACTTCTATGCTTGTGCTTGTTATGTGCTCACCTTGGGTGCAGTATCTGTCCCCAACCCCCTCACCCCTGTGTAAAGGACTGTTGTTTGAGTGTTGCTGAACCTGTTATGTTCTGTAGTTGATCTACTATTTGTTTAATTACCCTACTCATGTTCAAACTATTTTACTACTAAACTAGTTCATACTTTTATAAACTTCAACTGAGTCTTTTCAATACTTTTTTTTATACCGAAGCATTTTCAAAACTATGTCAAACACTCTCACTCTACTCTTAGGTCCTTAAGTTCTGCCCCTCAAGTGTGTGACTGCTTTGGGATTCTTGTGAGATTCCTCTGAACTCTGATGCACTGGGCTGGCTCTTCCACACTGCACTTACTCAGTTCTGGCTATGGGATCTGGGTGTGAGCACTGCCCGGGATCCTTGAGGTCCTTAGGGAACTCTGACACACCCGGACATGAGAAAGGTTATGAAACTTGTGAACAACTAATTTTTGACCACACTCAAATGTTATACTATCTTAGTGTAAATATTCCTTTTAGGCCTAATATTAATGTTTTAAGCTTTTATCTTACACTTAGTAGATTTTATTTAATTAAAATAAGTAAATAAATAATAATAATACTCACATTCTTAAAGTGTGAATATTTATATGGAGTATCTTTTAATTAGAATTTTCATAAGTAAACTATTATATTTTTTTTTTGTATAATTTAAACTATAGTGTAAATATTGAGTTTTC
>MDKI01074737.1:0-29590 GCA_005239505.1 Nicotiana paniculata | reverse complement strand
ACTTTAATTGGAAGAACTCCCATACCCCTTTGGGGCGTATAAAAAAGGGAGGTGTGACACATGGAAAAATATGAATGATATCTGAATCCATTAATAATATTATTCTACTGAATTCTTAGTAAATTCATTGATATTTTTTATGATCGCATGAAGCGCGGGTACTTTACTAGTTAATCTCACAATAGGGAGCCTTGTTAATTAAATTATGGGGTTCTTATTGTGCCTAAATAATAGGAAACAAAGGAATATTTCCTTTGTGGAAAAAGAAAACCCAATAAGTTTTGAAAAAAGGTGTTACCCTAAAAAAACGTTGCTATAAAGACATGGTATACCGCTGTCCATTTTTCTAAACGCTTTTTCCTTGGGAATTCGCCTACCATCTGAAATTCTCTCGTTTCGGATATTATTAGGATAATACAGTATAACAGGAGATGGAGATTGATCTACTTTGTTTATGCTTCAAGAGGTAACTCGTATAATTTTCATATGTGCTAATTGTTTAACTTACACGTGAATATGACACTAAAATTGCTTCCACTGTGATATATAATCCATCAACAGTGACGTGCCAACTCCACTCTTTGCAACGGAGATTCAAAATTGAGTGCTGAAAGAGTGAATTCTAAGATGTATATCTATTATCTAACTCTTCTATATGCTTTGTGTGTGTGTGTGTTAGCGAAACAATGAACTCATGGTTGGATTCATCACTGCTCCTTTTCACTATTGTTCTGTGTTCTCAAATCTATTGCAGCTTCTCTTTTGTTTTACTCCTCTAATCTTTACAAGCGTCAATTATGTAACAGACCGATTAATTGGGAAATGACTCCTTCACTTCTTCGCTATATAAATGTGGTGTCCATTTTTCTTCTTCTAATGGTTACAAGTTTTCAAACATCTTGAAGATGATTAGAGTTGATCATGAGTCATCACCACTTTCACTAAGCAACGGCGTCCATCATTCGCACAAAAAATCTATATCTTGGTGTCCAATATGAACTCGCATATATAAAACGTAAAGCGCAGGCTTTCCATATTTGGATCCTCACTTTCTTTAACTATTGTGTAAATCTCAGTACTTTTATCTTCAAATGTGAATGTCAATACCTCGTTCTTATTATCCGTAAAATAAAAACACACATCAAGAAAAGTAGAACCTTTAACAACACCAAAAGTCCTCTTTGAGTCATATGCATACTTCATCCACGAGCTAACGCCACCTTCTAGTGTGATTCTTTTTGAAATAAAATATTTAGTGTGCTTTCTTGGAATGAACTAAAAAGAAAATGGTGCCACATACATTAAAATATATAAAGGAAGTATAAAGGTCTTTTTATATTTAGGTTCCCTTTCTCGCCTATTATTTTATTTTCTGTTCTAAGTTGCCCAATAGTAAGGAACGAAGAGTTTAAAAACAAATTAGGTTACTCATGAATGTTGAATGTTATACTTTAGGATACAAATTAATAACCCCGTCAAATCTTCTCCCTTTTAAATTATACACTTATCTGACCTCTTTAGTTCATTTACGGGAAAATATAACAGTTATGCTTTTAAAAAGAGGAGAAAATACAATCATGCTTGGTGAAGTTTAAGATTAGGCTAAAATCTAGTACAGACACAGCATTTAACGTACAGGGCGTTTGGTCTAGTGGTATGATTCTCGCTTTGGGTGCGAGAGGTCCCGAGTTCGATTCTCGGAACGCCCCAAATTACTCTTTTTTCCCCCCAGCTTATCTGAATTCTGATGGAATGGAAATTATAGAAGTAAATTCTCCAACTAATTGATGGAATGTAAATTATAGAGGTAAACATTCTTACCTGATAGAAATAACGTTGTTATCACTTTTTTATTCTAACTTAAAATTAATCATTGACTTTCTCATTCGCATTCAAACTTAATATTTAAATTCATGTTATAATATTTTCAACAAATGGCTAGTCAATTATAACACATTCACAAGGTTATGAGTATTCTAAAAAACAAATTAGCCAAAATTATAGAGCTATCCAGAGTAATGATTAAAAAAGATAGAGAGGACAGATTGAAAACAAAACAACACGGTAATAGGGAATAGGAATGATTCAATGATGCATATTTCATAAATTGCTTAAAGTTTTAAAGTGAATCGAAGTGCAATATTTTCAAGTGGTAAAAGAAAGAGATACTTAAATATAAAGTCATTTTCAAAAAATAATATCAAGAGACTGAATAACAGCAAATTGATTTCACATTTTTTTCATTGGTTGACTGAAATCAATATTAAGTTTAAGTTTCATGTAAAATATTATGTGTTTGGATAGTTGTTCTTGAAAGAAATTTTGTTAAGAAAAGTTCTTGGCGACCACCAAAAGAATAGAAAAAATGTAAAGTATGAGAAATGAAAATTCATTCTCTGCTTTTGTCTTTGACCCTATTTGACTTGTGGAAGAAAAAAAGTAACCATATGTCATATATATGGACACAGGACGGGGCATTCCGAGAATTGAACTCGGGACCTCTCGCACCCTAAGCGAGAATCATACCACTAGACCAAATGCCCTCGTGCCAGCTATGGCGGAAGAAGCTATTTTGAATTAGATGACGTGTTTTTATGCCTCTGTCACAGCACAGATTTAAAAATTCAACGTGAGCTTTGTGTTGAGAGCAAGCTCTGAAATACATGTCTACATATGCTTTTTCTTCACACACATTGTTTACCCTTAAAATCGGATAACAATTAAACTTATAATGTGGTTTTAAAGATACGTGATTTCAACTAATATCAATTGATAACTATGAAGATTAATAATAAAGTAAAGCAAACCAGTATTGAAATGCAATTCAACCCTCGAGCTAGAGTGCCCTCGAACTGACTGATACTAAAGTAATGAAGTAGAAAGTAAACTGATAAACAAGAGAGTATAACCGAGAGAGAGTGTTATATTTCTTTTATTCTGTGTGAATAATGTCTTACAAATGATTAGAATTCCCCTTTATATAGTAGAGGAATTCTACATATGGTACAACTCTAATTATAGAACGAAATCTCATGATTTAGCTAATTGACCGTTCTTGATCTGATCCGTTGCGAGATTTCTTCCATGATATTCGATCAGTCACGGATATCTCGCATTTTCATTATTACGCTGTCTTCGATCTTGCTCGATGTCTACCTTGTTTGGTCTCGATCTCGGTAGGTACCTCGAATCCCGGACTTGGTACCTTATCAACATGCCTCGATCTAATCTATTACGGGACCTATCTTCGATATGTCCCTCTGGTCTCGGTTAATCACTAAAATCAGGTAGGCCCGATTTTAACCATATACAGATAGTCCCCTCG
Organism: Nicotiana paniculata; assembly: GCA_005239505.1. Taxonomy (NCBI): domain Eukaryota; kingdom Viridiplantae; phylum Streptophyta; class Magnoliopsida; order Solanales; family Solanaceae; genus Nicotiana; species Nicotiana paniculata. Next base: position 26,265 of record MDKI01074737.1, on the reverse strand, counting down.
TTTTTTGGAATGTAATGACAAGAAACGAATTGAATCTTCGACCTTTACCCCGATTTGTCATGACGTCACATGAGGTCATCATCGTGATGTAAGCGATAGACGTGACCGAAACGTCCCATCGATACAGTTCCCCAAGCATTTAATGTATGTCAGTTGGTGGTCAGCCACTAGTGATTTCGAACCGTCGCCGTAAAACCCATAAACATGCCTCTTTTCCATTCTTTCAGACTTTACCTTCAACCTCTTTTGTTCCAGCCTTCAGAGTTCTTTGCAATTTTTCAAGTTTTTCATTGCAAATCTACAAGTTCCATCGTTAACCTCTTCTCAAAATACCAAATCTTATCATCTTCATCCATCTTTAAACTCAAAACCAAATGGAGAAAACATCAAAAACTGTGCCTCAGAAGGAAAGTACCTCATCTTCTCAACCGGCCGGCAGGAAAGCGACGGTGGAGCCACGCCTCGAGGAATGTATTCCTGAGGGATGTGTTATCAACTCCAATTTCAAGACAGAGAAAACTTCGTCAGTCCCCAGTTGTTGTGAGACGGTATCGAGATACATATGCTCGATACCTAAGAGCTTCCTTGATAAAGTGAAAGAGGACTGCAACTGGCAGAATAAGGAGGTCGTGATACCAGCCCCCGAGGAAGGTATTACTTACTACCCACGTGGAAGGGAACCTCAGTGTTTACACTTATCCTTTCACGTTGGGTCCCCTCGACTCTATCATCATGGATTTATACAGGAAGTACCAGGTGACTCTTGGTCAAATTCATCTCTCCTTCTGAAGGATCGTCATATTGCTCCGATTTTTCTCGAGAAAAGTCGACGGGCTCCCCTTTACCCTCGACCACCTCATCAGGTTATATAGCCCCTAGCTTTACCGAGGTAGGTTAATAAAGCTCCAACATCGAGCCACCAAAGTTTTCATCTCCGGCATCGATGAAGACAAGGATCGGGGCTGGATAAGTCGGTTCGTCAGAGTGAAGACCTCGGACCTGATTCCGGCCGAGAAGATGCCATTCCCCGAGAGGTGGAATATGAAACGTAAGTACGATCCCAATATTTGTTACTTTTTCTTTTCCGCTTTCTCTTATCGATGCTCTTTTTTTATGTAGCCACTGCCTGGATGTCCTGTGCCATCCTTGACTTAAGAACTGGGTCAGGGATCTAGTCTCAACCTCGACGTATGCTGAACATGCATGGCGCGACTTATCAAAAGGCCGATGCGAGGCCAAAAATCATGGTAAGATTCTTTCATGTATTTGATGATTTAAAACATTCTTTCCATACTTACTCAATTTCTCTTCCTGCAGGTCTCAGCAAAGATGCAGTCATGAGGCCCCCATCATGAGGAAGAGACTTCAGTTCCGGTCCCGAAGCCAATAAAGGAGACAAAGAGAAAAAGGACCTCAACTTCCGAGGATCTGAGCCCAAGAAGAGAGGGGCACGTAAGCCTAGGAAGAAAATTATCCTTCTGACCAAAGAGTCAGTTCGAAGCCTGAGGGAGGAAGAGGAAGAAGAGGAAGAAGACGAAGACGAAGACGAATCCGGGCTGGTGACCCGAGTGAAGATGAACTCCGAGGCGCCAAAGGCCACTGAGCCGGTGAAGGTTGCAAAGAATTCACCTCGAGATGAGGGGGTCCTAGAAAAAGATTTGGGCAAAGTCCTCGAGTCATCGAAAACTGAAGATGCCTCCCACCGTAGTGAGCAAAAGGCGGGTACGACTGTAGGGGCTGGTCTCGAGGCCCCTCGAGATGGAGAGAACGCGCCAAGTGACCCGCTTGGGGCAATAGAAATTGGAGGATCCCCGTCTCTCCCTTCTTTCTTTGAGGGGATGATTCAGGAGGCTCAGGCCTTGAAGACTCCCTCCGTTGTAGGAGCCCACGGAAGGGAGGACCCTTTCGGTGATTACTTTACTGGGGTAGAAGATGCTACCAGCCTGAGTGACTTGAAGATCTCGAGGAAGGATTCGGGCGAGGCATCAAGTCTTTTTAATGAGGAATCAGCTCGAGCCCAATTATCAACAGGTGAAAATCAGCTTCAAGGCATGAAGGAGAAGAGCTCGGCTCAGACCAAGAAAATAGAGGAGCTCGAGGCTCAGTTGGCCACCGAACGTGCAAAGGCCAAATTTGAGGCTGAAAAGGCTAAGGTTGATGCGGAGGCGATCGTGGCCATCTATCGATCTGATGTTGAAGCCGCTCAAGCCCAAGCAAGAGAAACTATCGAGGCTGCAAAACTCGAGCTCTTTGGGTTGCTGAGCTCACCAAGTGCCAATCTCGGATGGAAACCCTCGAGGAGATCCATGCTCGAGGTTTCGGTCTTACTGATGAGATAAAAAAGGCCAAAGAGTATGAAGATGATGCTAAGTCACTAGCCTCCTCCGATGATGATGATGATGCCGGATGCGAGATCAGGTCCGAGAACGGGGGAGGCCCCGATGGATAAGAAGCTTCCCCTGGGAAAATTAGGAACCTTAGGATTTTTCACTTTTGTTCTTTTGTGTAGGATCCTGATCGGACCTTGTAAATATTCTCATATATATATATATAAATATCTCTTTCCTTTTCGACTTGTATTTATTTCATTTTCTGCCTTGTGAAAATTTTGTTCCATTCATGCCTTATGAAAATTTTGTTCATAGGTTCGAGGCTCAGGCAATTTGGTCGAAGTCGGACTAGTGTAGTCTTTATAATCGAGTGAGTACTTGCTCGAGCTCGAAGTATGGTGACCCTTAGGTTTTAGCTGAGTGAGGATGATTTCTCTAACTCAAAAATAAAATGGCCCTTAGGCTCTAGAATTAGGCCAATGTGGCCTTTGCAAAAAGAATGGCTTTTTTCCCGTCTCGTCTTAAAAAAGTTAATCATATAAAACATTGTTATGCCTTAGTATGAAATAAATCTGTACCCCTTAGGATTTTTGAGGGTTGATGTTATTGAAACTCGTTGTTTCTTAATGCTTTAGCATGAAATACAGAAATTGTTCGAGAGTTCGAACAATTCGATACCCCTTAGGGTTTTCGAGGGTTGATGTTATCGAAACCCTTTGCAATTTTGCTGAGGGTAGCCTTTTTAAATCAGTTTTATGAAAATATTCGAATGCCTATTTTATTATGGAATTTGGACGTCTCCGAACCATGTTAATTTGGTCGTAGCCTTTAGCTTGGGATTTGCCTCTTGGGTTTGTTTCCCTGTTACACTTTGAACTTGTTCGAAGTGTCAGTCCCCGAGTGGGGTGGACTTGGCCTATAAAATCGAGGGTTGCCTTTTTAAGGTCTTACGATCTCGAGGTTTTAGTAATTCGAACACGTCGATTTTTCGGACAGCAGTTCCCGAGTGTGGGGTTAGTTGTTCGAACTTCAGTTGTGATTGTCCCTTAAGCATGTTTCCACAAAAGATCAAAAGTAAAATGTTTCTAAGGCATGAGATATTTGGCAAGGAAAAATACTTCTCTTAAAAGATGATAATACATGCATACATGTTTGATGTTAGGGCTCGAATAATCTACATCGGCGCGGTTCGTTCGACCATTTGACCCTTATAAAATTTACTTATCGAGAGATTTTGACACGAAGTACTTTCCTTGTAACGAAGTTGATATTCGAGGGTGATGCCCCCCAGTATTCGAGGTTGGTTGCAAAGAAGTCTCGGATAATGTTGAATTGCTCGAAGTTAGAACGACCAATGGTTGCCTCGTTGAAAACCTCACCGGAAAAATCCATTCAGGACACAAATCGGTCTAATGGAAAAAGAGTTCAACGTGTGCTTTCAGACCTAAGGACTTTGTGTTGAAGAATTCCTCGATGTCTTTGATAGAACACCTATAATTAGTTAATATAAAATATAAATGAAAATGGAGAAGGTCGTACTTTAGCAGTAATATTGTTTGAGGAGTGATATGTTCCAATTGTTCGGTAATTTCTCGTCGTTCATCGTGCCAAGTTTGTAGGATCCTTTTCCGATGATATCGAGGACCTGATACGATCCCTCCCAGTTTGGGCCAAGTTTTCCTTCGTTTGGGTTTTGAGTGTTGAGATTGAGTTTTCTTAGAAATAAGTCTTCTATTTTAAAGTATCGAAGATTGGCTCTTTAGTTGTAATATCTTCCAATCTGCTACTTCTGTGCGGCCATTCGAACGAGGGAGGCTTCCCGTCTTTCATCTAGAAATTCGAGGCTTGTATTCATAGCCTCATGATTTGACTCTTCCGTTACATACCGAAACCTGAGGCTAGGTTCCCCGACTTCGGCCGGGACCAGAGCTTCGACACCATAGACTAAAGCGAACGTTGTTGCCCCCGTACTGGATTTTGACATTTTACGGTATGCCCAAAGGACCTCGGGCAATATCTCTCTCCATTTTTTTTAACATCGGTCAATATTTTCTTTAGATTTTGAATGATGGTCTTGTTTGTCGATTCGGCCTGTCCGTTCCCACTAAGATGATATGGCATTGATAAAATCCTTTTAATCTTGTGGTCTTCGAGAAAATTTGTCACTTTGCTACCGACGAATTGCTTCCCATTGTCTCATACGATCTCGGCATGTATCCTGAATCGACATATAATGTGGTCCCAAATGAAGTCTATGACTTCCTTTTCTCTGAGTTTCTTGAAGGCATGTGCTTCAACTCACTTAGAGAAATAGTCAGTCATAAATAAAATGAATTGAGCTTTACCTGGGGTCGATGGGAGAGGGCCGACGATGTCCATTCCCCATTTGAACAGCCATGGGGATAAGACTGAGTGGAGTTGCTCCCCGAGTTGGTAAATCATTGTGCATACCTTTGACATTTGTCGCACTTTCGAACAAACTCTTTTGTATCCTTTTCCATATCGGCCCAATAGTATCCTGCTCTGATGACTTTGTGAACCAATGACTCGGAACCGGAATGATTTTCGCAAGTGCCTTCGTGAATTTTCCGTAGGACATAGTTGGTATCTCCTGGACCCAAACATATTGCCAACAGTCCATCGAACATCCTTCTATATAGTGTTCCATCCTTGGCCAATGTGAACCGTGCGGCCTTTGTGCGTAGAGTCCTCGATTCCTTAGGATCTGATGGAAGCTTCCCGTTCTTTAGGTATTCAATATACTTATTCCTCCAATCCCAGGTCATACTTGTGGAGTTTATTTTGGTGTGGCCTTCTTCGATTACTGACCTCGAAAGTTGTACCACAGTCCCCGAGCTATGTTCGTCGTCTTCGACTGATGACCCTAAATTTGAAAGGGAATCGGCCTCCCTATTTTGCTCTTGAGGTACATGTTGTAGGGTCCATTCTTTAAATCGATGTAGATCCACCTATAGTCTGTCCAAGTACCTCTTCATTCGGTCTTCTTAAACCTCGAAAGTTCTGTTGACTTGGTTTACCACAAGTAGGGAGTCACATTTGGCCTTGATTACCTCTGCCCTCAAACTCTTAGCTAACTCGAGACCTGCAATCATGGCCTCATACTCGGCCTCATTGTTAGTTAATTTGGAAGTTTTGATAAACTGTCTAATTGTATTACCTATGGGCGGCTTCAAAATGATGCCTAGCCCACACCCCTTCACGTTCGAAGCGCCGTCTGTGAAAAGGGTCCACACCCCCGATGATGTACCCGATTTTAATAATAGTTCCTTTTCGACCTCGGGTACAAGGGTTGGCGTAAAGTCGGCCACAAAATACGCCAGGATGTGAGACTTGATGGTCGTTCGGGGTTGATACTCAATATCGTACACGCTGATCTCGATAGCCTATTTGGCCAATCGGCTCGAGAGTTCGGGCGTATGCAAAATACTGTGAAGGAGATAGGTAGTCACCACACAAATTGGCTGACATTGAAAATATGGTTTTAATTTCCTAGAGGCGCTTATTAAAGCAAGCGCTAATTTTTCTTAATGTGGGTATCGGGTTTCGGCCTCTCCTAGGGTTCGACTAACATAATAAATAGGGAATTGCGTACCTTACTCTTCTCGAACCAAGACCCTACTTACCGATATCTCCGAGACTGCTAATTATAGGTAAAGTTGCTCGTCTGCTTTCGGGGTATAAAGAAGAGGTGGGCTCGAAAGATATCATTTTAGCTCTTCCAATGCTTGCTGGCTGTCACGACCCAAAATCCATAAGGTCGTGATGGCGCCGGACATCTTTGTCAGGCAAGCCAATCATTAATTAATCAAAATAATTTCCGGTTTAAAACATTTATGAAAAATATTTCCTTGCACTTTATTACATAATAACCAAATAAAATCTGTCAATTAGGAAAAATGATTTGAATACTACACTTTAACAATTATAAACTAACACATATCCCAGAACCCGGTGTCACAAGTACATGAGCAATTTCTAAGAACTTATACAATCATTACAAAGCCTGTCTGAAATACAATCGGACGAGGAAATTTAAAATACAATACATATAGTACAAAGGAGACTCTGTCAGCTCTGGATCGCCTCCGGATGATGCAGCTCGCCTAAGTCTCCGAATCCTCCATATTGCTATGAAAGTACCTGTGCAATAAAATGCACAGCAAGTGTCGCATGAGTACAAAAACAACGTGTACTCAGTAAGTCGCCCGCCTAACTTCAGAGAGGTAGTGACGAGAGGTCAAATTAGACACTTACTAAAGGTCAATTTAGAATATCTAAGTATGACACTAAGCATGATTATCATAGGCAATTCATTAAAATCAGGAATAGACATTTTTGACTCCGTTCATGTTTAACACTTTATATCTTCGTCATATTAATAACAATTATTCAACATGGTGATTTAACCAAATGACAATTTATCGACGGGAAGGAACAACTTCTTCCAAAATCTTTTTAATAACTTTAAATCTCTGTCATTTCAATTGACAAATTAATATTTCAGGCCACTAATCAGGCAAAACCATAGCAACTACGCAGTAAATATCATGCGCAAGAAACGCCGAAGGTCGTACGACCCGAACCAACATAAACATAAACTGTGCACTGCCGAGGATCGAACGGCTCGAACAATAGATGCATCTATCTGCCCCGCTCGCAAATCGATCATGCGACGCGGTTAAAAATAATACGGCTAGCCTGCTCGCGAATCATACCTGCGACTCAGGTGCTCATATGAATACACACACAAATACAGGGTCATCCTGCTCGCAAATCATACATGCTACTCAGGCACCCAAAGTTACACGTATCCACATAATAAATCCGTATTTTATCAAGAAAATAGTTTTTCTCAGGAAATTGGTAAAAATCCTTCTTAAAGGAACATGAAATATAGTTTTTAAATCTTTTTTTTGAAACTCATTTGTCAAGTCTAATGATATTCCATAATACAACCCTGCCAGGTACACAATTATCCACAGAGAAAATCAATTCTCTTTCTAGAAGATTAACAGAATGAACTCTAGTCTTCTTTTAGATATTCAGTTACGTTTTTTTATTATATTAGCAGTTTAATATTACATGTAGGATCACAGGTACAACACGTTGTTGATACCCAATTTTCCTCAAATTATTTTCTTTCAAAATTACTCTTTGTAATAAGGAGTATTTTTCCCTATTTCTCTATATTTTTATTAAATTATCTTCATGTTTATTTAATATTTCATATTTAAATAATTATCCATAAATTATGTTATAAATAATTTCAAAATTTTTCCCAGCTCAATATGTTATTTTTAATCGTTTTTTATCCACTAGGATTCAATTATTTCACAAATTAGCCAATTGGGTCTCATTTAATTTCAATTACAACAATTTTAAAATTATGTCCCAATTGGACATTTTCGCACTATTTCGATTCGAAATTTATGCATTTTTACACCTAATATTAGTCAATTACAGTGATTTTACCTATTTTAACTTAATTTCATTTTTATACAATTATTAGCTATTTTTTACTAATTATTTATCTATTTTTATGGGTATTTAATATCTAGCCATCTTTTATTTAAAAACTAGCCTAAATTGAATCCCAACCCCCTAATAAAATAGCCATCCCGATCCTAAAACTAACCCGGCCCAAACCCTCAATCTATCTGAGCCGTTGATCAAGATAGATCAACGACCCAGCATTAATTTTCCTAAAATAATTCTAACCAAACCCCCCTCCCGTCTCTCATTCCTTCACGACCATTCTCTCTCTATCTCTCTATCTCTCTTTGTATCCTCTGGTTCTCTCTAGAAGTCTCTTGGACCTCTCCTTCTCCAATGGAACTCGTCTGCTTTCTCCGGCTGGTTTCTCACCAGAAGCCATGGTCCTTCACCCTCTTTGGGTCATATGATTATTTGTCATCGGTCCAGTGAAATCTTGGGGTGCTCAGGCGAGCTCGGAGCGGTTCTCTTGCCTTACCATGGTCCCATGCCACTTTTCCGGCCTCCCCAGCCGTCTGAGTAGTGATTCACAACCATTCCGGCCTAAGCCGGTGCCATCTCTAAGGTTTTTCCTCTTTTTTGGGTTCCACGAAACCCTAGCCTTTTGTATTTCAATTTTCTTTTAAGATCTACTCTATATCTATAGTGTTATGAAACTTTCCTAGGTTTTTTCTCTGAAAAATTCCATCTTTTAACGAGTCAAAATTTAGGGTTTCTTAACCCTATTTTCAAAACGATTCTTCTCCTGATTTTTTTAGCAATCTCTACTGTGTTTGAACGATTCTCTTATGCTTTTCTTGTTGTTAGAGTTATTATGCTAAAAATCCCTAATTTTCTAGGTTGTCTTCTATTACATGTTTATGTGTGTTTGTTCTTATGAAACTGTCCGTGTACTCTTTGTGATTCTCGCTTAAACTTGTTGTTGGGGTTTTCACTCTTCTACTGTTCTCTAAATGTTTGCTTAGGTTTTCTCTGATCTTGTCTAATATGGGTTATTTATCGTTTAATAAGCTAGAATATTCGTCCTATTGATTGTTTACATGATAATCTATGCTGATTTTATGTATTCTCCTTAAAACTGTGATGCTTGCCTTAAAAACTGTGATTTTGGGTATTTTCCTTATAACTCTTTACTGATTTTGAATTATTTCCTTATTTGTGCAATACTTTCCCTTGATTTGGTATTGATTCCCTGTGATTGGAATCTCACTCGATATCCTCTTGACTAATTTTAAGACTTGAGTTGTACTCTGTCTTATATTAGGTGTTGTCAATATTCCTCATATATTTCATTACATGCCATATGCTTTACTATTCTGGTAAAAATCAGTTGGTAATTGACCGTTTTCCTTAAATACATGGTCCTGTATATTCTGCATATAAGTCTGTACCAATTTTGAATTACTTCTATACTTGTGTGATGCTTTCCTTAATTACTTGGGATTTCTTGTGATTACATCCGAGATTCTTTCAATCAATTTGTCAAAACTAATAATCTTCTTTAATTTATAAATAACTGTTAGTTCAACTTCCCTTAATTAATACTATGTATTTGGCTTTTATTATATTCTATGTGATTCCCCTATCCTGTAGTAATAGAATCAGTCTTAATCCGATTCCTTTTCCTTATTTGGCCATGATTTGCATCGTTTGAGCTTGACTCCCTAATTAAAGAGAGTCCAGGTCCTTGATTGACTATGATTGATTATGACTGAACAATTATTCCCGTAATTACGCTAAATTACTACTCTTTGCCTATGTTACTACTTGTCTTTCAACTCTATATATACTCTGCCTTCTATCCTTACACACACTGAAATACACACACACACACACTGATATTGAGAGCACTAACCACACACATACATTGCTCTGAACTTTCTGTGTTTTCATACACATCTCTTCTTGCTCTTTGCATCAATTGTTAACTGCTCAGTCGGCTGAAAGCCAAGACTGAGTAATTCTGGTTCTCTTTTGGTTCTACACACTACTGTTATTTGCTGCTATCTATTCTGCATACTGCTGTTGCTATTCTGTCCCTTTGCACTCTACTATTCTCTATCACTCGACTGGTATGTTTCTGATTTAGCTCTATAGTATCTCTACACAATATGCTCCAGTTCTTGTTTATTTACTTATTGTTCCTTATGTGTTTTATCTTATGGTTCTATTGCCCACCATGTAATTAGCATGACCCCATAATGCCTTTCCCTTTGTTAGTCTGAATATATATTCTGCTTTCCATGTGATTCTCTGTAATTGTTGAGGTCTTGTGTCATTAGCATGTCGTTGCTATCCCTCAATGTTCCGGATTCCCACTTCCCAAATGCTCCAAACCCCACTTTACCACAAAATACCCCTAAACAACCGAATCAACCCAAAGACCAAGTCCCGCCAGCACAATGCGATGCCTGTCACCATAACACTCCACCTCTCCAAGAACAGACAAAAGACGACTTACAAGCCTACAATAATCCCATTTATGTGGAAACCGTGGCTCATTCCACACCACATACCCCTGAGTATGACGAGAAGGATAGGGTCATCAGGAATTCGGCCGAGGAACTCAAGAAGTTGACCAATCGAGTTCAGGGCGTCGAGGGAGTTAGAGGGATTGAAGGGCTGAACTATGAAGATCTTTGCATACGGCCTGATGTCGAGCTGCGCGAGGGATACAAACCTCCTAAGTTCGAGATGTTCGATGGTACTGGTGATCCAAGAGTCCATTTGAGAACTTACTGCGACAAATTGGTCGGCGTGGGAAAAGATGAAAGAATCCGCATGAAACTCTTCATGAGGAGTTTGAAATGAGATGCACTGTCCTGGTAAATCATCCAGGATCCAAAGAAATGGACTAATTGGGTAAGCATGGCAACAGACTTCATGGATCGATTCAGGTTCAACATGGAAAATGCTCCAGATGTATTCTACGTCCAGAATTTGAAGAAGAAGCCAACAGAGACCTTTCACGAGTATGCTACTCGTTGGAGGTCAGAAGCTGCCAAGGTTAGGCCAGCCTTAGAAGAGGAACAAATGAAGAAGTTCTTTGTACGAGCTCAGGATCCTCAATATTACGAACGGATGATGATGGTCGAAGGTCACAAGTTCTCTAACATCATCAAATTGGGAGAGCGAATCGAAGAAGGCATCAAAAGCAGTATGGTTACCAACTTTGAAGCTTTACAGGCTACTAACAAAGCTCTACAGTCTGGTGGTGTGTCCAGAAAGAAGGATGTGGGAGCCGTGATGGTTGCACAACAGGCCAAGTTCCCGCCCAAATACCAAGTATATCCAACACCCTCATTCACATACCAACCAAATCCAAGTTACCAAACACCTTCACCTCAATACCAAGAACCCTCACCCGCATATCAAGATCCACTACCCACATATGAGCCTACCTCGCCCAGATACTCCCAAGCAGCCCCCGTTTACAACACCTACAATTCCCAACCTTCTCACTACCAATCACCACCTACTCGCCAAAACTTCCCAAGACCTCGCCCTAACTTCGACCGTCGCCCTCCAAAACAGTATACTGCCATAATCGAGCCTATTGATCAACTATATGAAAGACTCAAAGCCACCGGTTATGTCACACCCATTCCTGCTGCCACCCCTGAGAACCCTTCTCAGTGGATCACCCCAAACAAATCCTGTGCTTACCACTCCGGCATGAAGGGACATACCATCCAGGAATGTCGTTCCTTGAAAGACAAGATACAAACCCTCATAGACAACAAGATCATTGTAGCCAAGGACCCTGCTCCTAATGTTTGCAATAATCCGTTGCCAGACCATAAAGGTGGTGTCCATATGATTGAAGAAAATGATGATTGGGATCCTGAGGGATCAATTGGGCTGATTGCAGAGGGAGATCCGAAGAAGCCCGCAATTACACTCAACTCAATGGTGGTTCAAACGAAGCCAATAACACTCAAGAAGCACGGTACCTATTTCGGGCTAGGGTATGAGTACACTTGGAAGGAATTCAAGGACTGGTCGCCACCATGGCGTAATCCCTACTACTCATGAAACTAATACCTCACTTAGAATAAACTTTCCAGCAAGCTGATATCATCTACGGTACGGACGAAGAGGAAGCGTTAGCGGCAATGAGGGATTTATTTTTTGGACGATCAGGACAGGGACTGTTGTGTCATTCTTGAAGAGGGGGCAGGAAGGCCCTTCCATACAGGTCGTGAGCAGAGGATCATATCTCGAGAATCGATCTGTCAGGACGACCAAAGACCGTCGAGCCTCGGGGTAGCAAGGCTAACAAAACAAGCATTTATTTACAGCTTACTTATTTTAAAAAAAAATTCTTCCTTTTCGCATTTTTAATTTCTGTAAGAAAGAGCTCCTATGTTCAAATGATTATTCAATTTATTCAAAGCATTTACAGTTTCTCTATAAATCGCATATTTACTTGCTACTGTTTTCCTCCCCATTACTTTATTTACACATCATTACTATTACTTATCTTAATGAAACGACGACTGTGACATTCAACGAGGCAACACAACAAATGGATCCCGATTCAGACGAGGATGATATACCTGAGGATATTGTTAAAGAGGTTGAGAACTTTGAGAATAGACCTAAGTCTAACTTGGACGAGACTGAGGTTGTCAACCTGGGATACCGCACCACAGTCCGCACATCAACTGGGGAAACTCCTTACATGTTGGTTTATGGTACAGAAGCCGTTATTCCTGCCGAGGTCGAAATTCCCTCCCTGAGAATCATACAAGAAGCCGAACTCAGCGATGCAGAGTGGGTACGAAGCTGTTATGAGCAATTGGCCCTCATAGATGGAAATAGAATGAACGCAGTTTGTCATGGTCAACTATATCAGAACATAATGACCAGAGCCTTCAACAAGAAAGTCAAGCCGAGACGATTCACACCGAGGCAGCTGGTGTTAAAGAAGATCTTTCCTCACCAAGACGAAGCTAAAGGGAAATTCTCTCCCAATTGGCAAGGCCCGTACATGGTTCACCGAGTGTTGACAGGAAGAGCACTCATACTTGCAGAAATGGATGGAGAAATCTGGCCAAAGCTAATCAACTCAGATGCAGTCAAGCGCTACTATGTGTAACTTTCATGCTTTTATCAAATGTTGTAAATTGAACTACGCCTGACCTGATTCCTGTTTAAGAGGGGATACGTAGGCAGCCCTATGGGTTCCGTCACATTTTAATAAAATTTCACTTCCCCCACGAATGGAAACTGGGGCAGAATTTTGAGGAGGGACCTCAAAATTCCGAAGCAAATGCAGCCAAGCATCGCACAAGCAATAGCCAGAAGCATTCACTCACCAAGCTAGGGCAGAATTTTGAGGAGGACCCTCAAAATTCCATAGCAAGAGAGGTTGCAATTCCTTGTACTGCGTCGTGGTCGTCGGTTCATCCGAAAAAAATTATTACTTTAAAATTATATGTTATGTTTTTATAAAACCATGCATATTTGTTTTCTCAAAAAATAGCTTGTTTAACAATGCTACCCTTGTGATATGAATAACAAAGTCCGCATTGTCAAGCAGACAGGCCGAGCCGAGTCAGTGGGAATGCGAACTAACCTTCCCCTCTACAGAACTCACAATTTTTCTTTGGATGCCGGCACCAAGACAACAAAAGTCCATAACACATTACTATCTTTGCAAGATGCATATTTCTTAAGGACACGCTCTCAAACTCGTCGCACATGCCGACGCCTACTATCATCACAAACAACGCTTGTTCACCACAATCGTATCACCGAAGTTTATCATCAGCTAAGAACTCTTGTTGTTGTTTATTTCCTGCACTGCATAAGGATACCATTCTGCCTTCCGAGGTTCTACGCTACCTCCCCTGCATTTTTATTTTATTCATTGCATAAGGCTACCATTCTGCCTTCCGAGGTTCTACGCTACCTCCCCTGCATTTTTATTTTATTCATTGCATAAGGCTACCATTCTGCCTTCCGAGGTTCTACGCTACCTCCCCTGCATTTTATTTCCTGCACTGCATAAGGCTACCATTCTGCCTTCCGAGGTTCTACGCTACCTCCCCTGCATTTTATTTCCTGCATTACATAAGGCTATCATTCTGCCTTCCGAGGTTCTCCGCTACCTCCCCTGCATTTTACTTCTTGCATTGCATAAGGCTATCATTCTGACTTCCGAGGTTCTACGCTACCTCCCCTGCATTTTATTTCCTGCACTGCATAAGGCTACCATTCTGCCTTCCGAGGTTCTACGCTACCTCCCCTGCATTTTACTTCTTGCGTTGCATAAGGCTATCATTCTGACTTCCGAGGTTCTACGCTACCTCCCCTGCATTTTATTTCCTGCACTGCATAAGGCTACCATTATGCCTTCCGAGGTTCTACGTTACCTCCCCCGAATTTTACTTCATTGCATAAAACTCCTATCTACCTCTTCAAAGCAACCACCTTTCGTGACGTTACTTGTTTATGCTTCTCTCAGGCTAAGCTCTGCCCCTCTTTTCTTTCGCAAATTGCAAGACTAAAATTTGTCTTGTTAGCATGATACCACTGCATTCTTCATGGGCTAAAATATCACCAACTTGTCCAAAGGCGTCATTGTTCGGAGGCACCATCTTCATGGCCCGAGAACATCATTTCATGGCCTAAGGACCTCTTTTATTCAACTTTCATATCATTGTTCAAGGGCACCATGGTTCTGAGGCACCATCCTCATGGCCCGAGAACATCATTTCATAGGCTGCAAATCCCCCACCAAGCGATTCATGGCCCAGGACATCATGGTCTAAGGACAATCATCCTCAATTGTCCCGAGACAACATTCACAGTCCAACAGGAACTTGCATTATGTTTATATTATGCACGATATATGCTTGTTATTTATTTGTAGGTAATCCGGCCGGGACGGCCAACCAAGCAGGAGCGGACCGCTCCAGTTCTACGATACAACCCCATAAGACCTTCCTACTTTACCTTACCTCGCACCTTGCATCCGTTCTTGTGAAACATCATCGGTATATTTTGCCGATGATTCCGGAACTACATACGGCCTGATTCCTGTAAAACCAGGGATATGTAGGTAGCTCAGAAGCCAGGTGCGGCCTAATTCTCTCATACAATTTCCATTCGGTCAAAATTGGCCATCCTATCTTTACCCGACAACTCTTTCATCCTTCCCGGGTAAAGAGGGGAAGCTGTTGATACCCAATTTTTCCTCAAATTATTTTCTTTCAAAATCACTCTTTGTAATAATGAGTATTTTTCCCTATTTCTCTATATTTTTATTAAATTATCTTCATGTTTATTTAATATTTCATATTTAAATAATTATCCATAAATTATGTTATAAATAATTTCAAAATGTTTCCCAGCTCAGTATGTTATTTTTAATCTTTTTTATCCACTAGGATTCAATTATTTCACAAATTAGCCGATTGGGTCTCATTTAATTTCAATTACAACAATTTTATTATTATGGCCCAATTGGACATTTTTGCACTATTTCGATTCGAATTTTATGTATTTTTACACCTAATATTAGTTAATTACTGTGATTTTACGTATTTTAACTTAATTTCATTTTTATACAATTATTAGTTATTTTTTACTAATTATTTATCTAATTTTATGGGTATTTAATATCTAGCCACCTTTTATTTAAAAACTAGCCTAAACTGAATCCCAACCCCCCTAATAAAATACCCAGCCCAATCCTAAAACTAAAATCGGCCCAACCCCTCAATCTATTTGAGCCGTTGATCAAGATAGACAACGGCCCAGAATCAATTTTCCTAAAATAATTCTAACCAAACCCCCCTCCCATCTCTCATTCCTTCACGACCATTCTCTCTCTATCTCTCTATCTCTCTCTGTATCCTATGGTTCTCTCTAGAAGTCTCTTGGACTTCTCCTTCTCCGATGGAACTCGTCTGCTTTCTCCGGCTGGTTTCTCACCGGAAGCCATGGTCCTTCACCCTCTTTGAGTCATTTGCTTATTTCTCATCGGTCCAGTGAAACCCTGGGGTCCTCAAGCGAGCTCGGAGCAGTTCTCTTGCCTTCCCATGGTCCCATGCCACTTTTCCGGCCTCCCCGGCCGTCTGAGTAACGATTCACAACCATTCCGGCCTAAGCCGGTGCCATCTCTGAGGTTTTTCCTCTTTTCTGGGTTCCACGAAACCCTAGCCCTTTGTATTTCAATTTTCTTTTAAGATCTACTCTATATCTACAGTGTTATGAAGCTTTCCTACGTTTTTCGCTGAAAAATTCCATCTTTTAACGATTTCAAAATTTAGGGTTTCTTAACCTTGTTTTAAAAACAATTCTTCTCCTGATTTTTAGCAATCTCTACTGTGTTTGAACGATTCTCTTATGCTTTTCTTGTTGTTAGAGTTATTATGCTAAAAATCCCTAATTTTCTAGGTTGTCTTCTATTACATGTTTATGTGTGTTCGTTCTTATGAAATTGTCTGTGTACTCTTTGTGATTTTCGCTTTAACTTGTTGTTGGGGTTTTCATCCTTCTACTGTTCTATAAATGTTTGCTGAGGGTTTCTCAGATCTTGTCTAATATGGTTTATTTATCGTTTAATAAGCTTGACTATTCATCCTATTGATTGTTTACATGATAATCTATGCTGATTTTACGTATTCTCCTTAAAACTGTGATACTTGCCTTAAAAAACTGATTTTGAGTATTTTCCTTATAACTCTTTACTGATTTTGATTTGTTTACTTATTTGTGCAATACTTTCCCTTGATTTGGTATTGATTCCCTGTTATTGGAATCTCGCTCGATATCCTCTTGACTAATTTTCAGACTTGAGTTGTACTCTGTCTTATTTTAGGTGTTGTCAATATTCCTCATATACTTACATGCCATATGCTTTACTATTCTGGTAAAAATCGGTTGGTAATTGACCGTTTTCCTTAAATACATGGTCCTGTATATTCTGCATATAAGTCTGTACCAATTTTGAATTACTTCTATACTTGTGTGTTGCTTTCCTTAATTACTTGGGATTTCTTGTGATTACATCCGAGATTATTTCAATCAATTTTTGAAAACTAATACTCTGCTTTACATTATAAATAAATGTTAGTTCAACTTCCCTTAATTAATACTATGTATTTGGCTTTTATTATATACTATGTGATTCCCCTGTCCTGTAGTAACAGGATCAGTCTTAATCTGATTCCTTTTCCTTATTTGGCCATGATTTGCATTGTTTGAGATTGACTCCCTAATTAAAGGGAGTCCAGGTCTTTGATTGACTGTGATTGATTATTACTAAACAATTATTCCTGTAATTATTCTAAATTACTACTCTTTGCCTATGTTACTACTTGTCTTTCAACTCTATATATACTCTGCCTTCTCTCCTTACACACACTGAAATACTCACACACTGATATTGAGAGCACTAACCACACACATACATTGCTCTGAACTTTCTGTGTTTTCATACACATCTCTTCTTGCTCTTTGCATCAATTGTTAACTACTAAGTCGGCTGAAAGCCAAGACTGAGTAATTCTGGTTCTCTTTTGCTTCTACACACTACTGTTATCTGCTGCTATCTATTCTGCATACTGTTGTTGCTATTCTTTCCCTTTGCACTCTACTATTCTCTATCACTCGACTGGTATGTTTCTGATTTAGCTCTATAGTATCTCTACACAATATGCTCCAGTTCTTATTTATTTACTTATTGTTCCTTATGTGTTTTATCTTATGGTTCTATTTCCTACCATGTAATTAGCCTATTGCCTACCATGTAATTAGCATGACCCCATAATGCCTTTCCCTTTGTTAGTCTGAATATATATTCTGCTTTCCATGTGATTCTCTGTAATTGTTGAGGTCTTGTGTCATTAGCATGTCGTTGCTATCCCTCCATTTTCTCTTAGTCTACTATGTCTCATGTTCATCCTGTGACTCTGGCATGATCATTTGTTTATAGGTCAATGTTTCTTACCTTGACCTGACTATTGTTACAGGCTTTCTTTCATGTTTAACTTCTCATGTTATGAACCTACCTTCTCATGACACCTGAATGCTATACAATCCTGACCCTATTAATCTATGATGTTTTGTGACAACTATGTAATAACTATGAGAATCTGTAACTCTGTTCTACTGCTGATATCTAAGTTATTTGTCCCCAACCCCTTACCCCTGTTTGTGTTTGCTCATGAGTCCTTTACCTGCTAATTGTAGTTGTATTGCTTCTCTCTTTGATAAACTGTTTTTACAAAATTCTTTATTACTTTTTCTAAAGTTATTTTCAAAAGTGCTGTTGTTTCAAACTACTCTTTTCAAACTCAAAATTCTCTTTAAAACTCCAAGCACTTCCCACTACTCTTAGATTCTAGGTTCTGCCCCCTTCGTGTGAGCACTGTCTTGGGGACCTCTGAGTACCCATTGAACTCTGACACACAAGGCTGGCCTCCTACACTGCACCTACTCATTCCTGGCTAGGGAACTTAGGTGTGAGCACTGCCTGGGATCCTCTGAGATCCTTAGGAGCTCTGACACACCTGGGTTACAAGAGGTCTTGGCATATGGCATGTTGGATCTGGTACTTGGGCCTACTGTTAGGCTCCCTATTGTGTGACTTCTTAATTTTCTTATTCATCTGTGTAATTTGTGCGATAAACGTCCATAATAATTATTTGTAAAAGCAACTCCGGGGATGGATAGTGAAAGGGTGGGGCTATGCATGCCTAGTGTATTTTTTGGGTAGAAATCATGTCTTAGGATTTATTTTATCTCTGTGCGCAATAGAAACCCCGTTTAGGACACATCCACCATGCAATAGAGATCATGTCTTAGGTTTATTTGTGTTTGCATCTCATCACATGCATGCTCACGTAGAAAAATCATGCTAATACCTGTTATAATTACTGCTGCTTCATTCAGAAATCTTGTTCTTGTTCGAATAATAACTGTTAAAATAATGTTTCTGCATGCATATTCATCTAGATATCCTGCTTAGGATTACAATCGAATTATCATTAGAGGCCATATTACCTTAGGGATCTATTTTCAGCATGTCTTTATTTAAGGTTTCGTGTTAGGTACTCTGTTGAACACCTAGAACAACATGTATTAGGTTCAATAATTAAGTGAAATCAGGCCCCATGTATCATCCACATAGATAATAACCTCGCCTAAAATATGTTCCAAATGGTTGAAAACGTTTTCCTGCATTTTTAAACCCAAACTGATTTCATACTTGATATCTTGCTTGTATTCTTAGATACCATGCCTATAGGATCTGCATTTTTCTCATCACATGTCTGTTAGAATCAAGTCTAAGGACCTGCACTCCGCCTATGTCTTAAAATAGTAATCAACATATATTCAGACGCCTCGGCAAACCTTAGGCACATATGTTTGTTTAAATCAGAACTATTTTTGTACACTGTCTATTAACCAATGGTTTTAAAATCAGTCATGCATTATTTTTCTGAAACTCATCCAAACCCTGTTGTTTTCTACTGTCTTCACACCTAGAATTCCTGCTTAGGTTCTAAATTTGAGACCTTCTTTGTGTTTGAGACGTTCTATTTTACATGCCTTACTTGCGGAGGAGTACTTGAGCCATATGTTTGTTATGTGTATCCCATATGTGTAAGTCCTAACTGTTTTCTACTTGTCACCTAGAGTTTATCCTTTAAAACTTAAGGGGTCAGCCTAGTACTCACCTTGTAGGATTAGTAGTCCTAAACACCCTCTAGAACTTATAGAACGAGACGGGTAATAGCACGCAATAAGTTTTCGTGACCAGCACGCGCTGTTTTAAATACCTTATCGGGCTGGGAAGGGTAGAATACGGATATGATGACCGGTGTGCTAATACCACGTGTAGCCCCTCTTCGAGGAGTGATTTCCGGGTATTGCATTGATCTGATCCGTATTACTTTAAACCTAGGACAATTCTTTTCAAATGTTTTTACTGTGATGTTTTTTCCCCGAAAACCCTTTAAAAGATTTTCATACTTGTTTGAAATCCCCTCTTATATCAACCTTACTTGCTATTTGCTTACTGTCCAAATTCACAAAACTTCTTGGCTGGGACCCACAGTTGTGGATCTTGAGGGGTGCCTAACACCTTCCCCTTAGGATAACTTCAAGCCCTTACCTAATCTCTGGTAATGCAAACTAGTTCATGAGTTATCTACTCTAGGTGCCCTAACGCACCACAAAATCGTTAAGTGGCGACTCTTCGTTAAACCTCTTCCTTTAAGGAGTTGTCCAGAATTTCATGAATCCGATCTCTCTGCACCTGACCCGTGCGAGGGAAAAGGGGGGCGCGACACACGTAAGGCATGCTAGTGGGTTCTAGACTACCCGGACATGGCATAATAGTAGCTACGCACAGACTCCCGTTACCTCGTGCGTACATAGCCCCCGAAGATAATAGCATGTACTGAATTAATTCACCTAGGGGGCCGATTCCCCCTCACAAATTTAGAAAGGAGACTCACCTCGCTCCGAAATTCCAATACCGGCTTCCAAGCCTCTCCTATGACTCCAACAGACGCACAACACTCCGAAACTACCACATAACGGCAAAGCAATGAAAATTCATCCTAATACTCACAACAAATTTAGATTATATACTTTCCCAACCCTGCTCGGAGAAATGACCAAAATACGCTCGGGCCCATGTGCCCGGAAATCCAAAATTCTCGAATATACATTCTACCCATAGCCCTACTAGTTCAATCATGCAATTTACTCTACATTCCATACTCAAATTCGTGGCTGAATTCCAAATTTACATTTTCTAGGTTTCTTCAAAAATTTCCCAAATTCTTACCAATTTCCATGCCTAATCCATGCATATAATCTTGTATCTATCTAACAAATGGAAGGAATTTTCTTACCGTGACGGCTGACGAAAATCCCCCTTGAAATGCTCTCCAAAAATCTCCCATGAAAAATGAAAAATGGGTGAGAAATGACAAAAACCCGTCTTTAAAACATTCTGCCCAGGCCTCCCTTTGCACCTGCGGTCCAATAGCCGCTCCTGCAGAAATTCCATCGCAGATGCGGCTCTTACTCAACCCAGCATTTCTCGCTTCTGCGGTCCATTCTTCGCACCTACGCTTCCGCAGGTGCGACCCATCATCCGTACCTGCGGCCTCCTCAGCTTCCGCCCAGAACTCGCACCTGCGGCGCCCTTAGCCGCACCTACGGCTCCACACCTGCGTTCAAAGCCTCGCAGGTGCGGTTACACCAGATGACAACAACCTTCAGCCTTCTTCAACTTAAACCATTGATCCGTTAACCACCCGGAATCCACCCGAGGCCCCCGGGACCCTGTCAAATTATACCAACCTGTTCCAAAACATAATGCGGACTTGCTCGAGGCCTCAAATCACATCAAACAACATCAAAACCACAAATCGCACTCAAATCCCAACTTTATGAACTTAGAATTTTCCAACTTCTACATCCGATGCCGAAACCTATCAAATCACGTCCGATTGACCTCAAATTTTGCGCAGAAGTCATATTCAACATTACGGACCTGCTCCAACTTACGAAATCACATTCCGACCTCGATATCAAAATTTCCACTTCCGGTCAGATTTCTCAAAAACCTTCAAATTTCTATCATAAGCCAAATGACTCCAAAATGACCTACGGACATCCAAATTCACTTCCGATTGTGCTCCCAATTCCAAAATCACCATACGGAGCTATTCCCAGACTCGGAATCCCAAACGGACATCGACCTCACTAAAATGCACTTCAAGCCCAAATCTATGAAATTCTTATAAAATGCTAACTTCCACAATATGCACCGAAACGCTTCCAGGTTATCCAAAACCTAACCCGGACACACGCCCAAGTATGAAATGATCGTACGAACCTGCATGAGTCTTCAAATTCTGATTCGGAAGTCGTTTACTCAAAATTCCAATCTTAGTTGATTTCTCCAACTTAAGACTTCTGAAATGAAAATTTTCTTTCCAAATAAATTCTAAACTTCCTGAAATTCAATTACGACCACGCCCACGGGTCATAACACCTAAAACAAAGCTGCTCACGACTTCAAACCGTTGAACGATGCGCTAGAGCTCAAAACAACCGATCGGGTCGTTACACTGGCATTCGGGGATCCGTGCAAAGTTGCTCTTCTTCTTAAGCAGTGAGAAGAACTGGTGGATCCTATTTGAGTACCTCAAAATGAACCGATCTAGGGAAGCTATGTGCCTTGTTAACCTCTGTACAACCTTGACGTTATCCACGACCGTGATGTCTTCGATGGCCTTGATTTTATTGGGGTTGATATCGGTCCTCTGATTTGATACCATGAAGCCAAGGAACTTGCCCAAACTGGCCCCGAATGCACATTTCTCCGGGTTAAGCTTCATGTTGTACTTTCTTAGTATGTCGAAGGTCTCCTACAAATGTTTCAAATGGTCCTCTGCTCGCAGGGACTTAACTAGCATGTCATCAATATAAAACTCCAATGATTTACCTATTTGTTCTTCGAACATTCGATTTACTAGGCGTTGATAGGTAGAACCAACATTTTTTAGTCCGAACAGCATTACATTATAACAATAGGTGTCGTATTTAGTGATGAACGAAGTCTTTTCCTGATCCTCCAGGTTCATTTGTATTTGATTGTACCTGGAGTAGGCATCGAGAAAACTGAGGATCTCATGGCCAGCCGTGGCATCGATCATGCGATCGATATTCAGTAAAGGGAAAGAATCCTTAGGGCAGGACTTGTTTAAATCCTTATAGTCTACGCACATTCTAAGTTTATTGCCATTTTTAGGGGCTACGACTACGTCCGCTAACCACTCGGGATATTTTACTTCCCGAATGGACCCTATTTAGAGAAGTTTGGTTACCTCGTTCTTGATGAATGTATGTTTAACCTCGGACTGGGGCCTTCTCTTTTGCTTCACTGGACTGAGCTTTGGGTCCAAGCTCAATCGATGGGTAGTGATCTCTGGAAGGATCCCTGTCATATCAAGGTGGGACCAAGCAAATCAATACATATTATCTATAAGGAATTTTATGAGTTTTTCCTTGAGCTCGGGGGTTAACCACATGCCCAGGTATACCTTTTACTCGGTAGATACTCGATCAGTATGACTTGCTCCAACTCTTCGACCATTGATTTTGTGGTGTCCGAGTCATCGGGAATTATGAAGGATCGGAGGATCCAATGTACTCCATCCTCGTCCACCCCTCGTTACTCCGATTAGGTCGAGGCTAGTACTTGTGGTTGCTATTTGACCTCCTTCTTTTCTTTTGAATCTGATCCCTTTGTTGATGAAAGCGCCGATACCGATATTACTTCATTGACCATGAACATCTCTTTGGCAGCATGTTGTTCCCCATACACCATTTTTACTCCATCCGGTGTTGGGAATTTCAGCACTTGGTGAAGGGTTGAGGGGACCGCCCTCATGTTATGAATCTAGGGTCTTCCGAGCAGGGTGTTGTATCGCATATCGCCCTCGATCACATGGAACTTTATTTCTTTAATAGTCTCGGCTACATTTACTGGTAAGATGATTTCACCTTTATTTGTTTCACTTGCCATGTTGAAACCATTGACCCGAGCTATGGGTACAATTTGATCCTGTAGGCCGAGTTGCTCCACGACTCTCGATCGAATAATATTGGCCGATCTTCCTGGATCAATCAAAAGATGTTTAACCTGAATTTTATTCACAAGAATAGAGATTACTTATGAATCATTGTGGGGTTGTGAGATCCCTTCTTCTTCCTCATCATTGAAAGACAAGGTCCCTTCTAGAACATAGCCTCGATTCCGCTTTTCCCTGGTGATCGATACCTTGGTGCGTTTGAACACGGGTTCCTGAGGGATATCGACCCCACCAACAATCATGTGAATCACGTGTCGTGGTTCCTCTTGTTCGTTCTTTCTATTTGCATCCCTGTCTCTGAAGTGTTTTTTAGCTCGGTCGCTCAAGAATTCTCGAAGGTGACCCTCATTGAATAGACGGGCTACCTCCTCTCTTAGTTGTCTACAGTCTTCGGCTCTATGACCATGGGTACTATGGTATTTGCATATTTGATTAGGATTCCTTTGTGCCAGATTGGTCTGTAGGGTTCTAGGCCATCTAGTATCCTTTATTCTCCTAGCGGCTAATATGATACCTGATGCGTCGATGCTGAAGTTGTATTCTAATAATTGTGGCGCTTCTGTGGGTTTGACATATTTATCAAAGCCACTCTTACTCATGAGCCCTCGGGAGCTCTTTCCTCGATCTTCCTTCGATCATTTCGAACGGGGTTATGCCCTGGACCGCTATTTTTACGATCTGCACCGTTGGTTGGTACCGATCTCTTGTTCGATAGGGGTTCTATATTGATGTACCTTTGAATTCTGCTGAAGAGCTTATTTGGATAAACAGAAACGGAAGGGGTGCTCAACTGATCGTCCTCGACCCTGATCTTTTATTGGTACCGATTATTCACATCGGCTCAGGTCACCGCTGGATAATTTAAATTCTGCTTTATTTATCGTGATACTACCGAAATTCATTCGTTCAAAGCTTGAGTAAAGGCTTGAACAACCCAATCATCTGTGACCGGGGGTAGGTCCACGCGTTCTATCTGGAACCGAGATACGAATTCCCTTAAAATTTCGTTGTCCTTTTGTTTCACTTTGAAGAGGTCTGACTTTCTAGGCGCGACCTTTATTGCTTCAGCGTGATCCTTGACGAAGGAATCTGCAAGCATGGCGAATGAATCGGTGGAATTGGGTGGCAAATTATGGTACCATATCATCGCCCCATTCGATAGAGTTTCTCCAAAAAAAATTTGCAGAACGGACTCAATATCACCATCTTCTAAGTCATTCCCTTTATTGTGCATGTATAAGAAGTGACATGCTCGTTAGAGTTGGTGGTCTCATTATACTTGGGAATTTTTGGCATACAGAATTTTTTCGGGATGGGCTTCAAAGAAGCACTTAGGGGGGTAGGCTTCTGCACGAACTTCTTCGAATACAAACCCTTCAGAATCGGTGTTTCCCCCGGTATTTGGTCAACTCGGGAGTTATATGTTTCTACCTTTTTGTCATTAGCCTCAATCTTCTTTTCACCTGACTCGATTCGCTTAGTGAGCTCCTCAAGCATTTTCATAATGGTGGGGTCATACCCCTATTCATTGGCGTTCGATCTCTCCGGTATAGGCTCGACCCTGTGAACAGCTTCCAATGGGGGCTCAGGTTCGACCCCACTTAGTGCACGGTTCTGATTTTGTAGTTGTGCTATAGCGACTTGTTAAGCCTGTAAAATTTCAAATATCAGCTAAAGGCTGACTCTACCATCTTCTCCGCCCTGCATACCTCGAACACCTGATCGAACTTCCCTACGTACGCTACCTTCAGGATCAACGCCTAGATTTTTATTTAGGGCGACATGTGAACTAACTTCGCCGGGATTTGCGATTGGTACCCCTTCGAGATCAACTTGAGGTACTTCGATTCCTGGGGAGGCTACATTGTCATTTCCCCCCTGGAAACCGTGGTTGTTGTCACCATGTGTGGTACTGCTTGTGAGTTTGACATGTTTATCCTAATATCAAAAACACTTACAAGAACAAGTGTAAAGCAGTGTCTGTTATCGGAATCAATATTAAGCAATCACTGTTATCCTTAGCCCCACGGTGGGTGCCAAACTGTTTACCCTTAAAATCGGATAACAATTAAACTAATAATGTGGTTTTAAGGACACGTAATTTCATTAATACCAATTGATAAATATGAAGATTAATAACGGAGATTAACAATAAAGTAAAGCAAATCAGTACTGAAATGCAATTTAGCCCTCGAGCTAGAGTGCCCTCGAACTGACTGATACTAAAGTAATGAAGTAGAACTGATGAACAAGAGAGTATAAGCGAGAGAGAGTGTTATATTTCTTTTATCTGTGTGAATACTGTCTTACAAATGATTAGAACTCCCCTTTGTATAGTAGAGGAATTCTATATAAGGTACAACTTTAATTATAGAAGAAAATTCAATGATTTAGCTAATTAATTGTTCTTGATCTGATACGTTCTGAGATTTTGCCATGATCTTCCACCAGTCACGAATATCTCACCTTTCCGTTATTATGATGTCTACGATCTTGCTCGATGTCTATCTTGTTTGGTCTCGATTCTTATTGGTCTCGATCTCGGTAGGTACCTCGAATCCCGAACTCGGTACCTTATCATCATGCCTCGATATGATCTATTACGGGACCGATTTTTGATCCGTCTCTCTGGTCTCGGTTAATCAGTAAAATCAGATAGGTCCAATTTTATTTGTATATATATATATATGTATTATATTGTTCCGAGATCTCAAGCCTTTTGAAACTCTCTTTCTCTACTTTAATTTTTACAAGCATTAATTGCTGGAAAGATAGTGAGCATTATT
>ML354156.1:0-11202 GCA_005239505.1 Nicotiana paniculata | reverse complement strand
CACTTCATTGAACAGCAAATTTTCCTGATAAAAATGTGGTTTATTGGTGTGAATATGTGTAACATTGGGTGCCTGAGTAGCATGTATGATTCGCGAGCAGGATGGCCCTGTATTTATGTATATTTATACGGGGACCCGAGTCGCAGGTATGATTCGTGAGCAGGGTAGCCCTAGTATTATGTTAACCACGTCGCATGTTCGATTTGCGAGCGGGGCAGATAGATGCATTTATGGTTCGGGTCGTTCGACCCTCGGCAGTGCACATTTTATTATTGTTGGTCCGCGCCGTTCGAGCCTCAGCATTTTCTTGCGCATGATAATTGATGCGTATTTTCTGTAACTATTACTGTTTACTGGCCTAAGAAGTTGTAAAATTTCCAACTGAAATGACGAAGATTTAATGTGTTAAATGTGAAAGAAGTTGATATTTACTATCCCTGATATTTACTATCCCTGAGGTGTTTCCTCCACCTCTCCCCGTACCACGGCCCTGAGTAGACTGTGGACCTGGTCGGGGAGCACGAACTGAGGGCGAAGAGGCTGTTGTGGATTCTGAAGGCTGAACTGGTGCACCTCTGCCTAACCCCGGGCACCGACTAATAAAATTCCAGTCTTCCCACAATGATAACATCCACTCGAACCCTGTCTAACTGCCCGGTGTGCATCTTATCTCACTGAGTACATGGAGGAGTAGGTTTTCTCATCTGTGCGGAACGCTCGTGTAGACGGCCCTCAGGTTGGCCTGAGCTCTGCCCCGCTCCTGACTGAATATAACGATCAAACCGCTGGCCCTGTATCTGTGGTGGGAAACTACCTGCTGACCAAGGTAGATATTGATGGAGTAGGGGCCAAAAATCACCTTGTGGCTCCCTATAAGACCCCATAGTACGAGCCCTCTTACTCGGCTCCCTATCCCTGCGAGTATCACGAATCCGGCGGGAAAGGTCCTCTGTAGTCTGAGCGAAAGACTGTATGCGAGAAATATCTACATCGTCCGATAGGGATGCTACCCTACAGTCTCTAATCAGATGATCCCCCAAACCATCCACATAATAATGAACTCTAGCCCTCACAGTACGTACGATATCTGGTGCATACCTCGCCAAAGAATTAAACTTATGGTTATAATCCCTCACACTCATATCCCCTTGCTTCAGGCTAAGAAACTGGTCAAGACGGGCCTACCGAACCTCCCGTGGAAAATAATGGGCTAAAAACACCTCAGAGAAGTCCTCCTATTCTGCTAGCGGAGCATCAGGTACTCTAGATCTCTCCCATGCCTCATACCATAGGACAGCTACATC
Organism: Nicotiana paniculata; assembly: GCA_005239505.1. NCBI lineage: Eukaryota > Viridiplantae > Streptophyta > Magnoliopsida > Solanales > Solanaceae > Nicotiana > Nicotiana paniculata. The sequence continues at coordinate 9,898 of ML354156.1, read as the reverse complement.
ACGTAGTCGAAAAGAAGCCAACTCCACAGCCTCGGTCACAGAGGCATGCATCACCCTCAATACTCTATACATATGGTCTATAAAGTCCTAGGGATCCTCAGTGGAACTTGATCCTGTAAATAATGGAGTGGCCAAGTGAAGAAACTCTCGTACCGTCGAGTTTCTCGTCCGATCTCTCGGGGCATCTGCCCCCGACTCTAGTTGTCGCTCATGAATAGAAACCATCCTAGTCAGCAACTGAACTGCCTCCCTCATCCCCTGCTCCCTACTCTCTGATGGGGGAACAACGGGTGTTGGAGGTCCTGTGTCTCTAGCTGCCTCAGGTGCCAATGGAACTGGTGAGGCTGGGGGTATTGCATCTCCCTAGGCTCCAACAATTGCTGGGGAAGCTGAAACTAAGGGTACTGGAGACTCACTGTGTGACTCTAAAGGAAATCTATCCCTCTGACCCAATGGGGAACAACTGGTACTTTCCCTTCGATCCATACCTATCTCTCAATGTGCCATCTCCTGAGCGTAGGTAGCCTGTTAGATAAGAAACACAAAGCACAATTTAGATTTCATATGTTCTTATAACTTCGCTCTATAGCATGATCTATTAATTGAAAGAAATGTAACCATTCCTGAATTCCTCATAACCTCCTGATTATAAGTGTGGTGCACAACACACCCATAAGCAAGACTCTACTAGACAAGGCTTGTGGACTCCCTAGGATACGGCCTACTCTGATACCAAGTTTTCACGCCCCAAAGTAGGGGAGGCACGACTGGCACTCGATACTGTATTCGATCGAGTTAGCCACTAATCATACTAGCTAACTAAACTGGGGGCCCAACAGATTGGATAGCACAACCTCTGAAATACTAAGCTTGGACCGTTAAGGTCATGACCTGAATAACAATAAGCCATATAAACAAAGGTAGACAAGCCAAAATAATAAAGTACTAGCTGGCTGACGAGCCCGCGACTTAAGACACACATGCCTACACACATATATATACATGCCAAGCCTATGGGCTGGAGACTGAAAGCTGCAAAAAGAAACCTAGAATATTGTGTCCACAATAGCCTCTAAGAGTGTCATAAGCGTTGTCGGGACAAGGCCCCGTCTATACCCAAACTATACAACAAAATTAACCATCCTATGGAAGCTCCAGGAAGAGGTGGAGCTTACCAACTCACAGCTGAACCCCGAAATCCTAGCGGAGGGGTCGATCAGAGTCCCTACCGGGACCTGCACGCACGAAACAAAAATGCAGTGTCCCCAGGAAATGGGACATCAGTACGAATAAAAATGTACTGGTATGTAAGGAAGAAAGAACAATAATACATAACTGATGTAAAAAGGGTAATAGAGATACTACCTGACATTGAAACTCTGATAGCCTCCATGGCCGAGATCCGACCTCATAGTAATCAAATATGCATGGTATGCTCGTGTAATCGTATGTCGTGAATACATATATATTGATGCAAATGCATGACATACCCAACCAAATGCTAGCAATGACTATCTCTCCCGGTAGCTAACCGGTATCATATTGCCAACCTGTGGCCATCTGTACAATATATATAGTCTTTCGGGAAAATAGGCCCCTTACCTCCGATTATAACTCGAAGTCCATGCATAATATCCCATGTATGATATGAACTTTGAATGTACATAATAGGCCATAACAAGAACTTAGCCNCTTAAGGTGCTTCACTTAGTCCTTATACCTGATTTCTTGATAATTAGTAAAAGAAAGTATTTCAAAAAAATCAAGTGTTTTAGTAGTTTAAACATAAAAATTATATTTGAGATTTTTGGAAATCGACGTATCACTTTAGATATTTTAAAATAAACTTTAACAAGGAAGAAGGACAGATCGCAAATACTAAATGCCTTTATTTTTAAGTCACACAACCCAAATACAAACAAGAATTCATATATATGGACATATAGTTAAGAAAGGCGACAAAATGACATATATAGATGTCGAATACCCTATTTAACCGAACGAGTGGAATATCAATCTAATAGCATCATGAAAATACTTCAGCTATGATCCCAATTCCTTTCTCAGAAGTTCTTCCTAGCTATAGAATAGTAAAACACATTTGGCGTCTTAGGAATTACCCAGAATTCGTGCTAAAAGGAAGGACGGAGCTTAGCCTTAACATACCTTTCCAACGAACGTCTGAATTTCGGTAGTTCCTTCACGAACGTTGTTCCTTACGTCCTAAACTTCACAAACACTATATATATGCAGCTTATATGCACCTATAAACAGTTCATATTTGAGTTTAAATCGGCAAATTTTCCATATGACCCTAACTTGACGAAACGTCCGTAGAACTTTGTAAAAACGATCATAAAAGAGTCCGAAGATGATTAACTTGGAAAACCAAGTATAAATCTTGAAGAACCAGCATGAACAACAAATTTCTATCTTCAAAAAATAGCTCAAAACACAGCTAATAGAAGGGAAAAACGATTGCCAAGCGTAGAGATTGCGTTTCTAGGCACGGGGCAAACTTTAACGATAGAAATTGTTAAAACCGCACCTTAATCACTCAAGAACACCATGGAACCCTCTCTTCAGATTTCTCACTGTTTTGGGACGAAGATGAAATATTTTGGGGTCTTAAAAGTCGGATTTTCCGACTTATACTACTTGTTTGACCCGACCCGGTTCGCGATCCGGTTTCAGCCCGGACATTCCATGGTAAAACAGTCATAACGTCTTACTCCCATGTCGGTTTGATGTGAGGTTTCTTTTGGTTACAAACTAGACTCGTAGACATTCGATTTAGTAGGTTGTGGCTCCCGTAAATCTTTATATATTGGTAGAAATGATCTGATATATTTGACCCAAAGTTTAGAAAATTTATTAGAGAAATTTACGATAACTTTTGCCGACCTTTATTTCGCAACTTGCTTGACTCCAAAAATTAACATGTGACCAGTGTGATATTATTATACCTCATAACACATTATTCTTAGCATATGAGACACCTTAGTCTTATCACACATGTGCAAGTTAACTTAAACCTTCCAAACGCGAGGGGTGCTACCCGAGTCATTTCTTTAACCACAAACCTTTGTTTAAGGGATTCCTTTGACCTAAAGCTTTAGTTTTGTTCCTTGATATTACCACATATTTTCAGTATTATTCACTCAATGTGCTATACTCAATCATATATACCTTATATAACCACGCCACATTACGTATATTACGTAAGAGAAGAGAGAAACAAAACACGTGGGGTCTCACAGTCTCCCCCCCTTAAGAATATTCGTCCGCGAATGGGTCAAATCAATTCCTTGGTTTCATTTATTTTCCTCTAATACATTATTTGCGAGGCTATATTTATTACATTTGCAAAGCATAAATCAAATTCTGAAGATTCCAACTACTAGGCTTCGTATAGCTATCTCGCAATAAGAAATATAAATTTTACTTTCAAGTCATTTAAAATCCAATTAAGTTGTTGTAAAGAAATAATTGCCAATTATTTAAATGCGACTCACCTTAAGTCGTAAATAGGTGGGAGTACTTCTTCCTCATTTCCTCCTCAGCTTCCCAGGTCATTTCCTCGATGTTGTTATTTCGCCATAACACTTTCACGGAAGCGACTTCTTTAGTTCGAAGCTTTCTTACCTGCAGATCTAAAATAGCTACTGGTACCTCAGCATAAGATAAGTCTTTAACAATGTGAATATCCTCAATAGGCATAATACGTGAATGATCTCCAATGCACTTCCGCAACATAGATACATGAAACACAGGATGGACTGTTTCCACTTCTGAAGGCAAACCAAGCTCGTACGCCACCCTACCAATCCTCTGAATAATCTTATACGGTCCAGCATACCTATGGCTGAGCTTCCCCTTCTTTCCAAATCGCATGACGCCCTTCATAGGCGATACTTTCAGGAAAACCCAATCTTCTACATCAAACTCTAAGTCTCGTCGTCAAACATCTGCATAAGACTTCTGCCAACTTTGTGTTGTACGCAGCCGGTCTCTAATAAGTTTTACCTTTTCCATTTCTTGCTGGACGAAATTAGGACCTAGAAACTTTGCTTCCCCTACCTCGAACCAACCGATCGGTGACCTATACTTCCGCCAGTATAGTGCTTCGTAAGGAGCCATCCGAATACTAGCTTGGAAGTTGTTATTATAAGCGAACTCAATAAGAGGTAGATGATCACCCCAAGTTCCTTTAAAATCTAGCACGCAGGCACGTAACATATCCTCAACTATCTGAATAGTACGCTCTGCCTATCCATCCATTTGCGGATGAAAAGTGGTGCTAAGATTTACCTGCGTGCCTAGACCCTTCTGAAAAGATTTCCAAAAATGTGTTGTAAATTGAGCCCCTCGATCAGAGATAATAGATAATGGCACTCCGTGAAGGCGAACAATCTCTCGAATGTAAAGCTTGGGATAATCCTCGGTTGAATATGTCGTCCTGACTGGCAGGAAAATGAGCAGATTTAGTAAGCCTATCAATAATTACCCAAATAGAATCATACCTCCGTGGAATGCGAGGCAAACCAGTGATGAAATCCATATTCATCATGTCCTATTTCCATAATGGAAGCTCAATAGACTGAGTTAGGCCTCAAGGCCTCTGATGTTCGGCTTTAATTTGCTGGCAGTTGAGACATTGGGCTACCATCTCCGCGATATAGTTTTTTCATTCCATTCCACCAATAGATCTATCAAATGTCCCGATACATCTTTGTCGCTCCGGAGTGAACTGCATATCTAGAATAATGGCCCTCCAAAAGAATCTTGGTGCGGAGCTCTCCGATTGTCGGTACACATAAGCGGCCCTGGTATCTAAGAACTCCATCTCCAGTTAGCTCAAATAAATGTTGTCGCTGCTGTGGAATACTTCCCCTCAGTCTTATAAGCTCAGGATCCTCGTGTTGTCGCTCTTTCACTTCAGTAACAAAAGAAGATTTTGCCGTATTCTGAACGAGAATGCGTCCACCCTCTGCGTCTACAAAACGCACCTGCAAACTAGCTAGCTGGCATAGAAATTTGGTCATCTTGACCTTTATCAGCATCAACATGGCTTAGACTGCCCATGGACTTCCGGCTAAGGGCATCAGCAACAATATTAGCTTTGCCGGGATGATATAAAATATCAACATCATAGTCCTTTAGTAATTCTAGCCATCTTCTTTGTCGTAGGTTCATCTCCCTCTGTTTAAATAAATACTGAAGGCTCTGGTGGTCGGTGAAAACATCAATATGAACCCCATATAGATAATGCCGCCAAATCTTTAGGGAAAAGACAACTGTCGCTAACTCAAGATCGTGCGTAGGATAGTTCTGTTCATGTTTCCGTAACTTTCTGGACGCGTACGCGATAACCTTACCATGATGCATAAGAACACAACCTAGGAAAATTCTCTAGGCATCACAATATACAACATAACCCTCGATGCCATCCGGAAGAGTCAAGACACGTGTCGTAGTAAGGCTTTTTCTTTAGCTCCTGAAAAATTTGTTCACATGCCTCAGTCCACTGAAACTTAGCTCCCTTATGTGTCAGTTTCATCAACGGTGCAGAGATAGAGGAAAATCCCTCTACAAACCTTCAGTAATACCCTGCCAAGCCTAAAAATCTAGGAATCTCTATCGGATTCAAGGGCCTCGGCCAAGTCATCACAGCTTCAATCTTTTGGCCATCAACCTTGATACCATCGGCGGTAATAACATTGCCAAGAAGCTACAGAAGTTAGCCAAAATTCACATTTAGAGAATTTAGCATATAACCTGTAGTCGTGGAAAGTCTGCAATACAGCTCGCAAGTGGTCCGCAGCTCGGCTTCCAATCGTGAATATATCAGGATGTCATCAATAAACACAATCACAAATTCATCCAAGAATGGTTTGAATACCCGGTTCATAAGATCCATAAAGGCTTCTGGGGCATTTGTAAGCCCGAAAGACATGAAAAGGAATTCAAAATGGCCATACCTCATCCTAAATGTTGTTTTTGGGATATCAATATCCCTGACTCGTAGCTGATGATAACCGAATCGCAAGTCGATCTTCGAAAAACATTTGGCACCTTGTAACTGGCCGAACAGTTCATCAATCCATGTAAAAGGATGCTTATTCTTGATACTGACTTTATTTAGTTGCTTGTAGTCAATGCACATCCGCAAGGATCCATCTCTCTTTCGAACAAAGAGCACCGGAGCACCCTATGGGGATGTACTTGGCCTAATAAAGCCTTTATCGAGCAAGTCCTTTAGTTGTTCCTTCAATTCCCTTAGCTCTACAGGAGCCATTCTATTGGGAGGAATGGGTATAGGCTGCGTATCAGGAAGCAAATCTATAGCGAAATCGATTTCCCTTTCGGGGGGAATTCCTGGAAGCTTGTCAGGGAATACCGTCGGGAATTCATTAACAATAGGAACCTACTGAAGAGTCGCTGGCTCCTTATCTATATCCCTGACATGAACCAAATGGTATATATAGCCTTTAGAAATAAACTTCTGAGCCCTAAGGTATGAAATAAACTTACCCTTGGGCGTGGCTGCATTACCTTTCCATTCAAGGACAGGCTCACCACGAAAATAAAATCGGACCAACTTTGCACAACAATAAATATTAGCATAACAAGCTGCCAACCAATCCATACCCATAATGACATCGAAGTCTAGCATAACCAATTCAACTAAATCAGCAGAAGTTGGACGTTCATTAATTAACATTGTACAACCTCGATAGACATGATTAGCTACAATAGAGTCGCCAACTAGCGTAGACACCTCAACTGACTGTGGCAACAACTCAGATCTCATGTCAAGCTTACCAGCAATAAATGGAGTAATATATGAAAATGTAGAGGCGGGATCTATCAAGGCATAAATGTCATGAGAATGTATTTTCAATATACCTGTGACAACATTTGGGGATGCCTATAAATTCTGTGGGCTGTGAGTGCATAAAAGCGGTTCTGGCCGCCACTAGAACTTGAGGTGTTTCCTCCACCTCTCCCCCTACCACAACCCTGAGTAGACTGTGGACCTGGTCGGGGAGCACGGACTTAGGGCGAAGAGGCTGCTGTGGATCCTGAAGGCTGAGCTGGTGCACCTCTACCTAACCCCGAGCACCGATTAATAAAATGTCATGTCTGCCCACAATGATAACATCCACTCGAACCTTGTCTATAATGCTCGGTGTACAGCTTACCGCACTGAGTACATGGAATTAGGTTGTCTCATCTGTGCGGAACACTCGTGTCGACGGCCCTCAGGGTGGCCTGAGCTCTGCCCCGCTCCTGACTGAATAAAATGATCAAATCGCTGGCCCTGTATCTGTGGTGGGAAACTACCTGTTGACCGAGGTGGATATCGATGGAGTGGGGGAAAAAAATCACACCGTGGCTCCCTATGAGACCCCATAGTACGAGCCCTCTTACACTGATCCCTATCCCTGCGAGTATCACGAATCCGATGGGAAAGGTCCTCTATAGTCTGAGCGAAAGCCTGTATGCGGGAAATATCTACATCATCCGATAGGGATGATGCCCTAAAGTCTCTAATCATATGATCCCCCAAACCATCCACATAATTATGACTCTAGCCCTCACAGTACGTATGATATCTGGTGCATACAAAGAATTAAACTTATGGTTATAATCCCTCACACTCATATCCCCCTGCTTCAGGCTAAGAAACTGGTCAAGACGGGCCTCCCGAATCTCCCGTGGAAAATAATAGGCTAAAAATTCCTCAGAGAAGTCCTCCCATTCTGCAAGCGGAGCATCAGGTACTCTAGATCTCTCCCATTCCTCATACCATAGGATAACTACATCACGTAGTCAAAAAGATGCCAACTCCACAGACTCGGTGATGGGGTCATGTATCACCCTAAATACTCTATACATATGGTCTATAAAGTTCTGGGAATCCTCAGTGGAACTGGATCCTGTAAATAATGGAGGGGACAAGTGAAGAAACTCTCATACCGTCGAGCTTCCTGTCCGATCTCTCCGGACATCTTCCCCCGACTCTAGCTGTCGCTCATGAATGGAAACCATCCTAGTCAGCAACTGAACTGCCTCCCTCATCCCCTGCTCCCTAGTCTCTGATGGGGGAACAACAGGTGTTGGAGGTCCTGTGTCTCTAGTTGCCTCAGGTACCAATGGAACTGGTGAGGCTGAGGGTATTGCATCTCCCTGGGCTCCAAAAAGTGTTGGGGAAGCTGAAACTAGGGGTACTGGAGACTCACTGTGTGCCTCTAAGGGAAATCTATCCCTCTGACCCGGTGGGGAACGACTGGTACTTTCTCCCGGATCCATACCTATCTCTCGTTGTGCCATCTCTTGAGCGTAGGTAGCCTGTTAGATAAGAAACACAAAGCACGATTTAGATTTCATATATTCTTATAACTTCTCTCTATAGCATGATCTATTAATTGAAAGAAACGTAACCATTCCTAAATGCCTAATAGCCTCCTGATTATAAATATGGTGCACAACACACCCATAAGCAAGACTCTACTAGACACGGCTTGTGGACTCCCTGGGATACGACCTGCTCTGATACCAAGTTTGTCACGCCCCAAACTAGGGGAGGCATGACTAGCACTTGATACTGTATTCGATCGAGTTAGCCACTAAACATACTAGCTAACTAAACCGGGGGCCCAATAGATCGGGCATCACGACATCTGAAATACTAAGCCTGGACCGTGAAGGTCATGACCTGAATAACAATAATCCATATAAACAAAGGTAGACAAGCCAAAATAATAAAGTACTAGTTGGCCGACGAGGCCGCGACTGAAGACATACATGGCTACACACATATATATACATGCCAAGCCTATGGGCTGGAGACTGAAAGTTGTAAAAACATACCCAGAATATGTGTCCACAATAGCCTCTAAGAGTGTCATAAGTGCTGTCGGGACAAGGCCCCGTCTATACCCAAACTATACAACAAAAGTAACAATCCTATGGAAGCTCCAGGAAGAGGTGGAGCTTACCAACTCACAGCTGAACCCCGAAATCCTAGCGGAGGGGTCGATCAGAGTNAAGTAACCATCCTATGGAAGCTCCAGGAAGAGGTGGAGCTTACCAACTCACAGCTGAACCCCGAAATCCTAGCGGAGGGATCGATCAGAGTCCCTACCTGGACCTGCACGCACAAAACAAAAATGCAGTGTCCCTAGGCAACGGGACATCAGTATGAATAAAAATATACTGGTATGTAAGGCATAAATTAGAATCATACATAGCTGATGTAAAAAGGGTAATAGAGAGAACACCTGACACTGAAACTCTGATAGCCTCTATGGCCGAAATCCGACCTCATAGTAATCAAATATGCATGGTATGCTCGTGTAATCGTATGTCGTGAATACATATATATTGATGCAAATGCATGACATACCCAACCAAATGCTAGCAATGGCGGTCTCTCCCGGTAGCTAACCGGTATCATATTGCCAACCTGTGGCCATCTATACAATATATATAGTCTTTCGGGCAAATAGGCCCCTTACCTCCGATTATAGCTCGAAGTCCATGCATAATATGCCATGTATGATATGAACTTTGAAGGCACATAATAGGCCATAACAAGAACTTAGTCAATCTTGGCTCATTGGTACCCTTATTCTCATAATCTCATAATCACCTTCGTATCGCATACAAATGTCTCGTGGAACCTCATATGTTTCTTTTTTATAAGCTTGAAAACTTAATTCGACTTTTAGAAGGATAACTTAACTCTGAAGATGTTCATAAAAAGATTAAGGTGTTTCACTTAGTCCTTATACCTGATTTCTTAATAACTAGTAAAAGAAAGTATTTCAAAAAAATCAAGTGTTTTAGTAGTTTAAACATAAAATTATATTTGAGATTTTTGGAAATCGAC
>ML354153.1:0-52155 GCA_005239505.1 Nicotiana paniculata | reverse complement strand
AAAGCTCATAAAATGCGAGGGATATAATGCTTAAAATCACGAATTCTAGCCACACATCACATTCCGACCTCGATATCAAAACTTCCCTTTCCGGCAGATTTCTCAAAAACCTTGAAATTTATATATTTAGCCAAATGACTCCAAAATGACCTACAGACATCCAAATTCACTTCCGATCGCGCTCCCAACTCCAGAATCACCATACAAAGCTATTCCCAGACTCAGAATCCCAAACGGACATCGACAACCCTGAAATGCACTTCAAGCCCAAATCTATGAAATTCTTCTAAGATGCTAACTTCCTCAATATGCATCGAAACGCTCCTGAGTTATCCAAAACCCGATCCGGACATACACCTAAGTCTGAAATCATCATACGAAACTGCGGGAACCTTCAAATCCTGATTCGGAGGTCGTTTACTCAAAATTTCAATCTTAGTCCATTTCTCCAACTTAAGGCTTCTGAAATGAGAATTTTCTTTCCAAACCAACTCTAAACTTCCCGAAATTCAATTCCGACCACACCTACAAGTCATAACACCTGAAATGGAGCTGCTCACAACTTCAAACCGATGAACGACGCGCTAGAGCCCAAAATAACCGGTCAGGTCGTTATATTCTTCCCCACTTAAATCGACGTTTGTCCTCGAACATGCCAAGAACTGCTCTGGAGTTATCTGAAATCACTGTTTAACACCTCGAGCACCTGCCTGTGCTACCACAACCCAATTGAGTACATTAACTTGATCACATATGAAGATTTCTTCTTTTATCCATATAATAAGCTCAGAATTCATTCAAACACCTAAAAAAATTTCTGCCAGGCCTAGTTCCAACATATAAACACCGTATCAACTACCACACGATATACCAGAACATGACCGCATACCTTTGTTGAATCAGCGCCATGCACCGCATAACTCATCATCTGGCCACAATGACACTCCCTGAACCTTGATAGCCAAAATTCCATGAATCTGGTGCTCCCGATGCACCTCATAACAGATATACATCCATCCTGCTATAATGCTGACGATACCACTACAACGGAGGAAATGTGCAGAAATTCATTCCCAATTGCAGAGTTAACAAATCCTTGAATACCTCATCTTGACTAGAATCATCACTTCCGTATGAACCTGAATAATGGTATTTGTTCTTTAATATACACTTCACATAACCTTATCGCACTGATCCCTGATCCGAAAATCTCTTCTCACCTAGTATGAACTGCTCAGACAACAAACCACCCCAACATGACCAACAGCCTCACATGATATCACATTGCCAATAGGCCATAACTCGAACATGATAAATAAGAAATGACTCAGGAAGGGACTATTCAACTCACGCAACTAATATGAACTTTTCTCAGAAATTAGGAAATAAAACACAAGAAAATAAATACATATAACCCTTCTCATCATCACACTGTTGCGGCGTGCAACCCAATCCGAATAAGATACCCGTGGCGGCGTGCCACCCGATCCCACATAAAATATACAGAAGAAGATATATATATATACGGAGCTGATTTGCTCACTATTACAAATTACTGAATATCGATCATAAGCACGCTAAGTGCATAATATCATCCTGGGGAGACTGAATAATCCGCATGATACAACAACTCAAGCACAACTGGGGTACGATATATATATATATATATATATATATATATATATATATATATACACACACACACACACACTCTCTAGATCTCAAGAGCTATCCATCTCACATAACATCCCCACTACGCGGGACCTCAATATATAGGAAATTATCAAGCTGTTTCACAACTCATACGGCACAATCATAATCACACCTGAATTTGACGAAGACGGAATGACATTCGATGTTCTAATACCTTTCCATGAAAAGCGCTCTACTGAAACGAACATGCTTGGCTCATACGGAGCCAATAATCATATTTAAATCCATCCACAAGCATCGAGTCTACCTTGCTCGCACCAACTAAGCTAATAGCTTTTACCTGGGTCCATATTAACCCACATTCTCTCATAATACACAAGAACAACCATCATCACCGGGACAACAACCCAAAATCCATACTCAACTGGACTGAACGCCTTCCGGGCATAAATTCTCAATTAGGCAATATTGCACTTCTTTAAACTCCGTCCAAATCTTCAATCCATCAAGTGACTACATGTCACACTTTATACAATATTTTTGCGGTCATGCTTCCACGACCTTCCACACAAGGAAACAAGTCTGCACATCCACCACTGGCCGTACTACGCTGTAAGACCAATCAAGAACCCATAACCAGGGTACAAAGCCTTCTTCCACCGAATATCCATCTCAGGTGACACTGAAGGTAACACCAGCTTACTCTGACTTTCAAATAACTTTTCCTTGCTCTCCCGAGCTCATGACATCCTTATGAACACCGAACCGCAATCTCGATTCTTATTCCCAGTTACACACTGCTTATCGCACCTAACCTGCCAATATGAGGTAGCGCAAGAATTCCATCATAACTTCTAAACCACCAATAGGGTGAACACTTCATCACATACAAACCTTTTACTTATCTCAATTCAAGAGCACCATCTCAACACACGAGTGAATTCCCACAATCACCCAACATGCAAATCCTTAAGTGGTAGTCCATACCACCATAACCCTTCCGGGATCCGCCTACACCTGACAGGCTATAACACTCAAATGCTCCCACATGAGATCCGTTACGATGGTCGACAAGCCCCGCACACACCGGCACAAACCACATGCATAACTAAATCACATCAAAGGAACCGATCACTACCGCAAATTTGTCATTTCAACCATGGCTAATCAATCTATCTTCTTTTAATAACCTTCAATTGCCTCAGGAATAATAGAAACTTCCTTCAACCCATGGCAAACTTAACCCTCACTCATCCCGAGTGACCTTGATTCACGAGACTATGCTACCTAAATCTCGCAACCCGTCTCATACCCTTCTGATAACCTTTCTACAATTTGGAGTTTATTCCTCTCACTCCTCCAATACTATCTTGCATGCTGAAACATATCATAGAACATCCCAACCAACCTCCTTTTTCTCAGAAATTACTCTGCAAAAGCTCGATTCTCGATCATACTGCTGCCTAAAATCATTAAACGCCGCATTCTTAACTTTTGAACTCACTAGGACCGTTATTGAGAGTCACCCACTCTAACTGGTCCCGAATACAATCAACTCCAAGGCTCTCCTAGCACAGGAACACCTTTTTCAATGAAACACGTGACTGAGTCACTATCCTTACAACTCACTCATGCCATAAGAAATAATTCTGAATCTTCCAAAGCCTAGCCCTGATCCGACAGGGCCGACTCTTTCACACATTCCTCAAATACCACTCACAATCACCATTTTACTCCTTTCTCTTAGCTGAAATAACTTGCCAACACGTCGACAATCCGCGACCCTATGCGAAGACAACCCTAAAACCCAATTGCAGATGGTGGGACTCCCCCACTTAGCCCGAAGCTACTCCTTGCACCACTCTAGACCCTGTTGTGATCCTTTCTCCTTCGATAACGCGGTCTATCTCAACCAATCCGTCCAAATCTTCTAGATCCTCTTGCTAGCACTCCCTAAATACTCAGATTCTCTAGCATCATTCACACATTCTACCTCCAACCGACTAGCCACTAGAACTCCTCACCGAGACCTGCCAACCCCGCCATCGCTAACCTATTCACAGAAGATAATCCACCTGTGGAAATCACCTGCGGACACCTCCCAACGACGCTGAAATGCACGCTCTCTACGACTTCAATACCCCATTCTAGGCCTTGCTTCATTTACCAATTTACTAGTCCGTCCGCTTCTCATGGACATCTATTAAATGTGCGAAAATATCTTCAAATTCCAAGTTGCATTGCCGCTTCCCCCACTATGCAACTACTCGACTTCCGCTTCTTACACCTGGCCTCCTAGAAATGGAACCACCGCCTAGCCTCACTTCAGGATAAATCTCTGCCAATCGCATTCTTCAATACTTCTTCTCAATACTCTGACCCCACTCAACCAAAGAAACCATAGCACCGACAAACTTAACACATTCCATTCGATCAATGACAATGACTACACGTCACCGGTGCATATCCCATCTCACTTGAAGACACCGAGTCTTACTACCTTATCAACCCCAACCGAGCCATTCATAACCCAAATGCCCTTCCTCTGCGAGCACTAGAATACCGGAACCTCGAAATCAAACTTCGAGAAGACCTCCCTTCAAACCATTCATCACCCCCAACATACGGGCAAGCATTCTATCATCATAATTACATCGCACGACAACCAATCACAAGCATCATCACTACCTGAGCACAACCTTAAGGCTCCCAGAAACACAACTACTGAGCTAAAACAACATATTATTCTTCTGCATGGCCATAACAATAGCCCCCAACCAATTACACATGGAAGCATCTCGAATTACATCCATAGCACCATTTCAATTCCTCAAATTCCTGATTCATAGCAAGCGCTCCGCGACGCGTAAGATTGAGTAGGAATGAACATAGGCTAAGCCCTAAAGGAATCAACTCGCACGATGAGGAATCAAGAAGGGAAGTACTCCTAACAGCCCTGTAGCCTCTCGAAGATAAGTACAGACGTCTCCGTACCGATCCGCAAGACTCTACTAGACTTGCTCATAACTCGTGAGACCTACGGGAACCTAGCGCTCTGATACCATGTTGTCACGAACCAAAATCCCTAAGGTCGTGATGGCGCCGGACATCAATGTCAGGCAAGCCAAATCATTAATTAATTGAAATAACTTTCCGATTTTAACATTTATGAAAACATTTCCTTTCATTTATTACATAATAACCAAACAAAATCTGTCAATTAGGAAAAATGGTTTGAATACTACACTTTAACAATTATAAACCAACACATATCCCAGAACCCGGTGTCACAAGTATATTAGCAATTTCTAAGAACTTTTACAATCATTACAAAGCCCGTCCGAAATACAACTGGACAAGGAAATTTAAAATGAAATAAATACAGTACGAAGGAGACTCTGTCAGCTTCGGATCGCCTCCGAATGATGCAGCTCGCCTAAGTCTCCGAATCCTCCACATTGCTATGAAAGTACCTATGCAATAAAATGCACAACAAGTGTAGCATGAGTACAAAAACAACGTGTACTCAGTAAGTCGCCGGCCTAACCTCAGAAAGATAGTGACGAGAGGTCAAATTAGACACTTACTAAAGGTCAATTTAGAATATTTAAGTATAACACTAAGCATGATTATCATAGGCAATTCATTAAAATCAGGAATAGACATTTTCGACTCCATTCACGTTTAACACTTTATATCTTCATCATATTAATAACAATTATTCAACATGGTGATTTAATCAAATGACAATTTATCGACGGGAAGGAACAACTTCTTACAAAATATTTTTAATAACTTTAAATCTCTGTCATTTCAATTGACAACTTAATATTTAAGGCCAGTAATCAGGCGAAATCATAGCAACTACGCAGTAAATATCATGCGCAAGCAACACCATTGGTCGTACGGCTCGAACCAACATAAACATAAACTGTGCACTGCCGAGGGCCGAACGGTTCGAACCATAGATGTATCTATCTGCCCCGCTCGCGAATCGATCATGCGACATAGTTAAAAAATAATACTGCTAGCCTGCTCGCGAATCATACATGCGAGTCAGGTGCTCATATGAATACACACACAAATACAGGGTCATCTGCTCGTGAATCATACATTCGACTCAGGCACCCAAAGTTACACATATCCACATAATAAATCCGTATCTTATCAAAAAAACAATTTTCCTCAGGGAAGTGGTAAAATTCTTCTTAAAGGAACATGAAATATAGCTTTTAAATCTTTGTTTTTGAAACTCATTTGTCAAGTTTAATGATTCTCCATGATATAACCCAGTCAAGGTACACAAATATCCACAGAGGAACCAATTCTCTTTCTAGAAGATTAACAAAATGAACTATAGTTTTCTTTTAGATATTCAATTACGTTTTCAATTATACTAGTAGTTTAATATTACAGGCAGGATTACAGGTACAACACGCAAGGCATGCTAGTGGGTCCTAGACTACACGGATATGGCATAATAGTAGCTACGCACGGACTCCTGTCACCTTGTGCGTACGTAACCCCCGAAGATAATAGCATGTACTGAATTAATTCACCTAGGGGGACGATTCCCCCTCACAAAGTTAGAAAGGAGACTTACCTCGCTCCGAAATTCTAATATCGGCTTCCAAGCCCCTCCGATGACTCCAACGGACGCACAACGCTCCGAAATTACCACATAACGGCAAAGAAATGAAAATCCGTCCTAATACTCACAACAAATTCAAATTATATACTTTCCCAACCCCGCTCGGAGAAATGACCAAAATGCTCTCGGGCCCACGTGCCCGAAAATCAGAAATTCTCGAAGATACATTCTACCCATAGCTCTACTAGTTCAATCATGAAATTTACTCTACATTCCATACTCAAATTCGTGGCTAAATTCCAAATTTACATTTTCTAGGTTTCTTCAAAAAATTTCCCAATTTCCTACCAATTTTCATGCCTAATCCATGCATATAATCTTGTATTTAACTTACAAACGGAAGGAATTTACTTACCTTGATGCCTGATGAAAATCCCCCTTGAAATGCTCTCCAAAATCGCCCTATGCCAAATGAAAAATAGGTGAGAAATGACAAAAACCCGACTTTAAAACATTCTGCCCAGGCCTCATTTCGCACCTGCGGTCCAATAGCCGCTCCTGTGGCTCCGCACCTGCGGAAATTCCATTGCAGGTGCGGCTCTGACTCAACCCAAAATCTCTCGTTCCTGCGGTCCCTTCTTCGCACCTACGCTTCCGCAGGTGCGACCCATCTTCCGCACTTGCGGCCTCCTCAGCTCCAGCCCAAAACTCGCAGCTGCGGCGCCCTTAGCCACACCCGCAGCTCCGCACCTGCATTCAAAGCTTCACAGGTGCGGTTACACCAGATGACATCAACCTTCAACCTTCTTCAACTTCAAACATTGATCCGTTAACCACCCGGAATCCACCCGAGGCCCCCCGGACCCCTTCCAGTTATACCAACCTGTTCCAAAACATAATGCGGACTTGCTCGAGGCCTCAAATCACATCAAACAATATCGAAACCACGAATCACACCCAATTCCCAACCTTATGAACTTAGAATTTCCAAATTCTACATCCGATGCCGAAACCTATTAAATCACGTCCGATTAACTTCAAATTTTGCGCACAAGTCATATTCAACATTACGGACCTGCTCCAACTTCCAAAATCGTATTCCGACCTCGATATCAATACTTCCCTTTCCGGTTGGATTTCTCAAAAACCTTCAAGTTTCTATCTTTATCCAAATGACTCCAAAATGACCTACAAACATCCAAATTCACTTCTGATCGCACTCCCAACTCCATAATCACCATACAAAGCTATTCCTAGACTCGGAATCCCAAACGGACATCGACAACCCTGAAATGCACTTCAAGCCCAAATCTATAAAATTCTTCTAAGATGCTAACTTCCACAATATGCATCGAAACGCTCCCGGGTTATCCAAAACCCGATCCGGACATACACCCAAGTCCAAAATCATCATACGAACCTGAAGGAACCTTCAAATCCTGATTCGGAGGTCTTTTACTCAAAATTTCAATCTTAGTCCATTTCTCCAACTTAAGGCTTCTGAAAGGAGAATTTTCTTTCCAAACCAACTCTAAACTTCCCGAAATTTAATTCCGACCACACTTACAAGTCATAACACCTGAAATCGAGCTTCTCATAACTTCAAATCGCTGAACGACGCGCTAGAGCCCAAAACGACCGGTCGGGTCGTTACAAAAATGTAAAAGGGATGAGATCACACTTATTCAAATACTACAGATATGTTACGACTCCATAACATTATGCAAGCACGACGTCGGGGAGAGGTAATAAGGGTTCCCCCAGGATGTATTTGATAAATAAGTGTGCATGAACCTTGATACATAAGGAGCCAGTGCGAGAAGTAAGTTAAGACAAAGGAAATTACCCAAGTGAGATTACACGGAATACAGATTTGAGAATGGACCAACAAGTTGTTAGTACTTGATGCAGGAAAAGTCTAGTTATGGCTGAACAAGAGGATATAGATAAATCAATAGATCGTGCAAGATTAACATAGTGAAACCTAACATAGGGAATTCAGTCTTTATGATGACATCGTAATACCTGAGAAACATTACGATATGAGTTGGGGTAGTTAAAGGTACCGTATAAGTGTTACAAAAATAAAAGAGAGTGTCAGTGGGGGGACAATAAAAATTTTGGCCAGTAAGAACATCAAAAATTTCGTCAGGTATACGATGTAATAAGCTTGCAGCTTTACAAGAGTCAGAGGGTCTTCCCTAGGTACTACAACAAAAGACTAGCTGAGGAAATAAGGAAGAATGATTCAACCTAAGTATAGTAACTTGAAGAAGAAATGGTCTTGTAACAAGAGTGTCACTACAACATTGTATGCACTCCATAAGAAACTGGCACCTATCGTGACTAATGAACGGGAAGTAAAATCAAAAGTAATATTCGAAATCATATGGTTTGCATGCATATCCAATATGTGTGGGCACTAAAATAAGCCAAGTATTCATGCAACAAGTGGTATAACGACCAGGAAAAGTAATTGCTTATATTTAAAGACAATTGATAAGGCAGGAAAGGTAATCTATGGTGCTATCAAGTTAAAGGAAGGTTGCGAGTAGTATAAATAGATATGTGTAGGTTGAAAGTTAAAGTATCATAGAGA
This sequence comes from Nicotiana paniculata, assembly GCA_005239505.1. NCBI lineage: Eukaryota > Viridiplantae > Streptophyta > Magnoliopsida > Solanales > Solanaceae > Nicotiana > Nicotiana paniculata. Next base: position 43,312 of record ML354153.1, on the reverse strand, counting down.
GAAAAGTTTTTAGGTAGATGTGAATAAGGATAAGAAAAGTTGAGTGAGAAGGTGATAAGAATAGGTAAGGCCTCGGGATTAAGCCCATCAAACAAGAGAGCTGATGGTTTCCATAACTTATAGAAAGCTCAATATATCCTGAACGAACTCGGAGGAGTCTAAGACTAGGAGCATTTAGAAGAGATGAATTTCTGCCCTAGTAGTATAATAAGGGTGTAATTGATAGATAAGAGGATGACGTGTAGGACTTTGATTGAGTAATTTTAAAGAAACGGTATTTCATGAATTGCACGGGATTAGAATACCCCCATAAGATGAATCATATTAGGATGCTATGAAATACGGTTATTGAAGTATAGTATCATCCCTAGGTGGATCAGGAAAATTATTCCAAATGTTCCCCGATGCAACGTGAGCCATAGCGACAATGTACTACATAAGAGGTTTCAAGTTATCAATGGTATATTATAGATCAACATTAAGGTGAATCAGAAATAGATGGATAAAAGTTCTAGTGTATGAGAGGAGATAAGGATGTCATCCTTTGGATGAACAATAATAAGGAAGCATTAAAGGACTGAGACTTATATATATAGGATAAATAGTGGGAGAGTAACATGGAGTTGGGTAGCAGACCTCAGTAATAATAAACTAAAGTAAGTGTTATGGTACATTATGACCTACCTAGATGCAGTAAAGCCATAAGGAAAGATAACCAAGGCTATGAAACAAAATATATCAATAGCCATAAGTTCGACAAAGTACCGAGCGAAGAACTTCAGTACAACTATAGATGCCCAGAGGGACAGCTTGCCATAGTTCTGTATATATTCACAAAGTAAGGCCTAGAGATTGGAAAAAAAGCTGGAGAAAATAGGAGAGAAGATTCGCATAGTCGCGCGTAGAAGGACAGAGTCGTACATGCTGCATGGTAGAAGGTAGCAACAGTTACGAGATTGGAAGAATTTCGACCACATGTCGTGGTGTGAGAAAGAGGTCTAAAGGGGGGAATGCCCTGGCCTTTGGATTTATTCACAAAATAGTTGCCTAGATGGCAATGACAATATTAAGGTATTCATACGAGCTATAAGTTATAAAACTGGTAAGCGCATCAACGAACATTCCAAAGGGGGGAATGGTGTTACACCCCATGTTTTTGTACATAGGAGTATGTCATAAGTCAATTGATGTAAGCTCAAAATGAGTTCATCTTTGAAATTAAATAAAGAAAATTAATCATCTTACTTTCAAGGTTACAAATATTTAAGATCATGAGTAACAAGTACCAAGAGGGTTGGAATGCTTGGAAGCTAAACGAATTGAAGAAAACAAGTTTCGTCGAAAGTTGACAAGTTGGGAATGTTATAACATGTACTTTTAAGGTGAGACTAGGGTGATTAACATGATAAGAAGGTTATGTTATGATTTATTTTAGTCATATAATAGTTGTGTTTTATTTTTTGAAGTCAAGCGAGTTGTGGAACAAAAGTTGCAAAGGTCATCACAAGTTACATTCATAAATCTGCTGAAATTAAGGTAAAATGTAACTGAGCTTTTCTACCAATATAATTAGAATTACGGGATGTTCCACCTACCAAATTGAAGATATATGCGTGTAATTTCAAACATATTAAATTATTTGTCGATACGACATCGAAGTAGAGAGATATTTGTATTTTTGCGAGACTGCACAGACTACATAAGTGACAAGTAGGTGTGTCACCTACTTGTTTAAATGAAAGGACCAAATATATCCAAAAAGGGGCTAGTTGGGGTAGGCCAAAGAGACCTTTTAAAGGATGATTTTATTCATATATTCCACTCATAATAGAGAAAAAAATCAGAGATACACCCCAGAAAACCTCTCCAAAAATTAAACACAAAACTCTATATAAATTTCTCTTCTTTTCAAGCTCTAGTCTGAGGAAAACCTAAGAGTTGAAGAACCAAGTTAGGAGCTGAGATCTTCACTAAATAAGTTAAGTATACTGACCTCTTTCATCCCTTTTTATCTGCTGGAAAGGTAGATAAATGCTATAATTGTAAGGACTCACGGGAGGGTGATCGTAAGCCGTGAGTTCGAGTTGCTCAACTTGTGATGGACTATTTTGTGGGCTGCTTCTTGTTGTTGTTGGGTTGTCCATTTTGCTACTGTTTTATGGATTTTGGGAGGATAAAGGGTGTGGAGAAACATCACATAATGTCAGGGTGGTTGGATGGTCGTTCGTCGTTACATTTTTGAGTTATTTGACACTACTATGGTTGTCGTTTTGTGTATGAAGTGATTGGGGTGTGTGGGCTGTTTTGTGGTATTTTGTGATGGATATAAGGTTGGAAAATGATGTATATAAGTTGTTATTCTTTTTTTCTTGTTGTTTTTGTTGGTGTTATGTCGAATTGGGAGGAAGTAAATATTATAGGGAAGATATTGACCATTTTATTACAAAATAAGCTTGTCGTTCGCTGTGCGATAGTCATACCTTCCGTATATTGATAGTATTATTATCGTTGTTATAGGTAATGGTGTGATGATACCAGTTCAACGTGGTTATTGGACAGATTGTGATAAGGTATGTTAAGGCTAAACCTTTCCATTATTTTGGCATGATCTTGTAACTACATGCGTTTGATAACGAGACATAATGAGAAGTTCGTATTCTAAATCTATGTACATTATCCTCGTCTCATAAGTTACATAATTCTCTCTTATAGGGACTTTATATTAAGTTAAATATAGTCTATTTTTAGCCAAGAGAGCATAGGATCTATATATATATATATACGATATTACGGTATTTTAACCACCATCAAGCTATAATCGGTGGGCAGGCCCCTATTGGTCAACCTCAGGTCATATGGTAAGTATCGACCTTACTGTGGTTGAGCGCCTAAGAGAAAACCCAAAATGGATGAATACAGAGCCTAGTATGGCCGAGCACCTATGAGCGAGCCTACTACGGCAGAGCAGTTACACCTACCAAGCATTATATGGCTGGACATCTATTTTACTTGCTATATTGGGAGAGTTGAGTCAGTATCAGTAGGTAAGCATATGTTTAGATTATCTTTGACTCCCAGTTACTTTTAGTTATTATATTATCAGTTCATTTTCAGCTTTCAGTTATTTTGCTGCCTACATACTTGGTACATTATTTCGTACTGACGTCTCTTTTGCTGGGGACGCTGCATTTCAGGCTTGCAGGTCCTGATAGATAGCTGGATAGACCTTCCTAGTAGATAGAGACAAACATCACCTTGGTTGGTAAGTTCCACTTCCTCGGAGTTATTAGGTCTAGACCTTGGACTCCATTTTGTATATACAGGTTTGATGGGTAGGTCGAGGCCTTGTCCTGTCCATGATACAATTCAGTCATCATTTTCAGATAATTCAGAATATGGCCTCATTGGGTCTGATTGGTATTGACAGTTTGTAGGTAGGACTTGTCGGCCTAAGTTGAGGGTTACCCATCCAGATTTCACAGTTACAAAGTGGTACGACCATGCCGAGTATGGAACTGGGTGTTGGCCACACCTCTCCAGGTTTGGGGTGTGACAATTCTCATATACATGCAGTGAAAACTCTTCGAGCTCATTGAGTTGCAACATACGTTTTCCCCAGCTAGATCCATATCGAAGTTGATCTTCTTGATTTCCCAATATGCTTTGTTCTCAAGCCCAACGGGCAAGTGACAAGCCTTCCCATAAACCAACATTTATCGTAAAGCGCCAATTGGATTTTTTGTATGCAGTGCGATATGACCATAGAGCACCATCTAGATTGCTGGCCCAATCCTTCTTACTTATGTTCACTGTCTTCTCCAAAATTTGATGCACCTCCCTATTTGGAACCTCCACCTGACCACTGGTTTGCGGATGATAAGCATTTGTGACCTTGTGTCTTACCCCACACTAGCTAAGAGGTTGCCCAACAGTTTGTTACAAATGTGAGTACCTCCATCACTAATCAAAGAACGCGGAGTTCCAAATCTCGTGAAAATATTTTTCTTCACAAATCTCACCACTACCTTAGCATCATTTGTAGGCAAATATACAGCCTCCATCCACTTTGACACATAGTCAACTGCAACCAAGATGTACCGATTGCCATTTGATGTTGGAAACAGCCCCTGAAGTCTATTCCCCAAACATCGAAAATTTTGACCTCAAGTATGCCCTTGAATGGCATCTCATGCCTTCTCAAAATTTTACCCGTTCTTTGGCACTTATTACATCTTTTCACAAAAGCATGTGCATCCTTGAATAGCTTAGGCCAATAAAATCCTGATTGTAATACCTTGGCAGGCGTTTTGTCTCCACCATGGTGGCCCCCATACAGTGATGCATGGAAACCATGTAAAATTGCTTCCATCTCCTCCTCAAGAACACATCGGTACACCAACTGATCTGCACACTGCTTAAACAAAAATGGCTCATCCCATAGATAAAGTCTAACATCATGCATGAATTTTCTCTTATCATCCGGTGAAAACTCTTACGGAGTCACCCTACTTATAGTGAAATTCACATAGTCAGCATACAATGGAGCCGTACTAGATGTGATGGCTAGCAATTTCTCATCAGGAAAACTTTCTTGAATTTTGCCCCGTCCTCAACATCTGTGCAATTTCCAAGTGCGACAAATGGTCCGCTATTTGACTTTATTTCCCATTTCGATCTTTGATTTCCACGTCAAATTCTTGCAAAAGAATAACCCAACAAATTAGTCTATGCTTAGCTTCTTTTTTCTCAAACAAGTACATGATGGTTGCATGGTCTGTATAGACGATGATTTTATTTCCCACCAAGTAGACCCTAAATTTTTCAAACGTCCATACTACCACTAGCAACTCTTTTTTTTGTGACTGTATAATTTATCTGAGCTGGGTTTAGAGTTTTGCTAGTGTATTAAATTGAGTGGAACACTTTCTTTTTCCTCTGACATCACACGTCAGCTCAAAAGGCTCTCCCCAGTCTAGCGCGGTGGTAATTGGTGCAGTCACATATCTCTTTTTCAGCTCCTCGTATGCCATCAAGCAATGTTCATCAAACTTCAAAGGCGTATACTTCTCTAGAAACCTGCACAAGGGAGTAGAAATCTTTAATGAATCTACGATAGAAACCTGCATGTCCCAAAAAGCTTATGACTCCTTTGACAGAGATAGGAGGAGGTAGTTTTTCAATTGCATCCACTTTTGCTTTATCAACCCCAACCCATCTTTGGATACCTTGTGCCTGAGTAAATTCCTTCCCGTACTATAAAATGACACTTCTCCCAGTTCAGCACCAAGTTCGTCTCTTCACACCTAGCAAGAACTTTACTCAAATTCGTTAAGCATTCATCAAAATACGATTCGAAGACCGAAAATCATCCATAAATACTTCAACAAATTATTCTACCATATCAGTGAAGATTGCCATCATGCACCTTTGAAAAGTCGCAGGTGCATCGCACAACCAAAATGGCATTCGCTTAAAAGCATAAGTGCCATAAGGACAAGTGAAAGGTGGTCTTCTCTTGGTCCTCTGGTGCAATAGATATATGGATATAGCCATAATATCCATTAAGAAAATAATAATAATATTGTTCGGCCAACCTATCCAACATCTGACCAATGAAGGGAGGGGGAATTAATCCTTTCTATTGGCATTATTCAATTTTCTGTAGTCTATGCAAATTCTCCAACCTGTGATAATCCTAGATGGAATTAATTCATTATTATTATTTCTGACCACCATCATTCCCCTATTTTTAGGTACATATTGGACTGGACTTACGCACTTGTTGTCAGAGATGTGAAAGATAATACCTGCAGCAAGCCACTTTATGACTTCTTTTCTTACCACTTCCTTCATAACTGGATTCAAGCGGCGTTGGTGTTCCACACTTGATTTGTGCCCATCCTCAATGAGAATTTTATGCATACAAAATGTTGGGCTAATACCAAAAATGTCAGCCATAGTCCATCCAATCACTCGTTTGTGCTATCTAAGCAAGCGGAGTATCTTTTCTTCCTGCAAATTAGATAACTCATACAACAACGGGTAAAGTTTCATCAGCACCCAAATAAGCATAATCAAGGTTAGAGAGTAAGGGATTGAGTTCCAATTTTGGGGATTCTTCGATAAACAGAATGGGGGGAGGATCAGTTGGTCTATCTAGAGGCTCAAAATCAATCAATCCTTTGATGTAAGAACATGCATCCAGATGATGAACCATCTCCTTCACCTCATCATCTAAGTCAATGATGTCAAATAACATAAGTGTTTTTTTCTGGAGAGTCATCCATATATGCACCCACATCATTTTTTTCTTATTTTGTTTCAATCACAGATATCATAGCCAGATCCTCATAGTGACTTGGCAGCTGAATAGCCTTATACACATTAAAGACTGCTTCCACATTATCAACCCGGAGAATCATTTTTCCTTCATAAACTTTTATTAGAGCATCAGTGGTGGCTAAGAAAGGTCATCCCAAGATACTGGGGACATGTTCATCAGCTTCACAGCCTAGTATAATGAAATCTTCTAGAAGTAAATTGACCAATTTGTAGTAGCACATCTTCTATCACCCCCTCGGGATGGACAACAGATTTATCAACAAGGTGCAACATGATTGTGGTTGGCCTTGGGGATCCCAACCCCAACTGAATGAAAGCTGAGAAGGGTATCAAATTTATGCTAGCCCCAAATCATAGAGTGCCCGTCCCATATCTACCTCACCAATTCGTATAGGTATGGTGAATCTCCTTGGATCCTTCAACTTTTGCGGCAACTTTCTTTGAATTTTTTAGGTGCACTCTTTAGTAAGTGCCACTGTCTAAAACTCTGTCAACCTTCTTTTGTTAGCCACAATATCTTTGGTTTACTTAGCATATTTTTGTATTTCACGTAACACATCAGCCAATGGGAGATTCAATTTAATTTGGCTCAGCATATCAAGAAATTTGTTGAATATCCTGTCATCGGTGGCCTTGCAATTGGAGTGTTTTCACTTTCTTCAGTTTCTTTCTCAGGTTCCACCACAGTTTGAGGAACTAGTTCGCCCTCAGGAGTGGATTTTTCTTTCTTTCTTTTTGGTACTTCTTCCAATTCTCTGCCATTCCTCAAAGTTACATCATTTACTTGAGGATTCTTATCTGTATCACTTGGAAGGGCCCCTGCAAGTTGAGTATTTTGTTGTGCAGCCAAGTACCCCATCTGCCTCTCTGTATTTCAAAATTTAGTCGTCAGTTGCTGGTTGTCTATTCGAAGTTGCTAGTTTTCAATCAACAACTTATTCAACATATCGTTAGTGATTTCTTATACCTGTTGAGGTGGCTTTAGATGTTGATTGTAGGTTCCTTGAGGCTCTTAATGACTCTGAGTGGTATGGTTCCCACCCCATGGAAAATTCGGATATTCCTCCAGTTGGGACTATAAGTGTTCCCATATTGATTATTCTAGCTCATTGGACCTCTAACTTGCTGGACCGCATAATAAATATATTTTTGTGATTCACCGGACATTGGTCACTCTTGTGGATATCTCCACAAATTTCACAACATATGGCCATCCCTTGTACCTGACGCATCTGATGCCCTTGACTAATTGCCACCTTGGAAAATTGGTTGGTAAGTTTAGAAATTTCTACCTGCACGACTGACACCTCATCTAGCTCAAGTGTACCTAATTTTTTCTATTTTATCACCATCTTGAGTCACCCTCACCTTGCCAGTTATGATCATTTGCAGTGAAATTATTTATCAGAGTCTAAATCTTACTATATGTCTTTTGTATGCAACTTCCTCCACAAGTTGAGTCTAGATTCAATTTGGATGTCTCATCCAACCCATCCACAAACGTATGTCCTAGTACCTCATCTGTCTGACAATGATGTGGGCAGTCTCTGAGGAGTTTCTTGTATCTTTCCCAAGCTTGATGAAGAGTCTCTCCATCTCGTTGTTAAAACCCACGAATCTGGCTCCTCAGTGCCTTTGTCTTCTTCATGGGAAAAAATTGATTAAGAACTTTCATGCTAGATCATCCCAAGTATGGATAGAGTTTGCGGGATCTTTTTTTAACCATTCCTTTGCTCCCCCATTAGAGAAAAGGGAAACAACGTCAGTCTAACATAGTCCTTGGAGACGTTCGGATAGTTGTATGTATCAGTAATCTCCAAAAAAATCTGTATATTCTTTTGGGGATCTTCACTTGACAACCCCACAAATAGCGTTGTGGATTGAATCAATTGCACCGTGTACTATTTCAGCTCAAAGCGCCCAATTATATCAGGCTTCACGATAGCTTGAGTCATGTTCGAGAGACTAGGCCTTGCAGCCTCAATCACCGATCTCTCTTCATTTTATTCCATATAGATTGGTTGTGGTTGGACTATGATGCCCAACTCTGCAATTCTTGCTACTTCTTTTGTCTCTCTCCTTAACCTGTGGAGGAGTCTTTCGGGTTCAGGATCAGGAGGAGGAAGATTGGTGAACACTTGTAGAGTCAAAAACAGTAAAACAAATTAAAACTCGAACAAAAACAAATAAAAGCTTATTTCAGACGAATAGTTAATTTCTAAATCATCGGGAACGACACCCAAAATTTGTTGGGTTCAAACGCACACGCAAGTATACGCGGTCGACAAGTAATAAAGTGATGAGAGAGTATCGTTCCCACGAGGATTTATGATCAACTACTACCTAAACTAAACTAGTTGCGAGGTATTTTTTCAAGAGATTTTGAAGAAGATAATTGTGGTTTTTACTAACTAAATTACTACGAAACGAATAAGAAAGTAAGAGAATAAGATCGCAAATAGAGCAAACAAACACTTAAAAGAATTCAATGATATGGGAATAATCAGGGGTTATGGGATTAATGTCTCTCCTATTGCGTTCTTCCGATTTAATAAATCATGTGATTTATCTAATCTGTTGATTAGCAGGGTTTATTTTGCTTGCAAAATTCTTTCGACGCTTCTCTTGCCTATTCAAGCCAATCTAAGATTATATGTCTATAGAATCAAAATTAACAAGAACACGTGTGTATTTCCTGCAAAAATAACAAAATAAGGCAACTAGAATATGTCTATCCTAATTGTGAATCTATTCTCCAATGCTCGGATTCAAGAACTTACTCTATTCAATCTTATGAGAAACCAATAGTTCCTACGTTCGAGTTCAACTAAAAATTCATAAATAGTACTCTATTGTTAGCTACGCAATAGAATAATTAAGTGCAATATTGAATAAATAAATAAATATGAAAAAATCAAGCAATATTTTAATAACCGTCAAACTAAAATAGTCAATAACAACTCATAACCCCAGAATAATAAGGCTCTTAGCCACTCATGTTCATGAAAACACTCAAAAAAATATTTTTAAACATAAAAGATATGAATACTAGACGAGAGATGGAAGAATGATGAATTCCAAGCTTCGTTTGTGTTTCTTTGCCTTTGCTTGCCTCCAAAATTGACCAACCCTCACTAATCACGTTTAGGGGGTATTTATAGGTAAAGGTCAGATTCCCCAAGCCCAGATCCAAGTAGAAAATGTTTAATGCACGGGCTAGGAAAGGACCAGGCCTCATATCTTGCGAGGCCTGGTGTGAAGCGCGCCTCAGAGCAGACTTAGCCCACTCCAGCGCTCATTATATCGTGTGTTGATAATTAATTTTTCCCTCATATTTTCCCAAAATATGTATACTTTCAAAATATCATTCTTGCATCATTATTTAGTTTACAAAATCTATATAAGCATTTTCTATAATTTTTCATAATTTTTAAAGCTTTAAAATTAATTTTCTTACATTTAAATTACTTGAATATTTATTTATTACTCCTTCAAATTATTTTGTGATGACTTAATTACCTAAAATTATGACGCCCATTTTATCCCCAACCCAGTCCAAAAAAACTGACCCAACTCTTTTTAAATCCCAGTCGTTGATCAAAAGTGATTAACGACTCACAACACTCCCCATTTTCCTTATATCCCCTCAACCAAACCCTAATCCCCATCTCTCTTCATCAGCCGCCCTCAAACATCCCTCCCTCCCATCGAAATCCTAGCCGCCCTCTCAATCTTCTCCGAATCCGTCTCAATCATGGATTCCTTCCATGATTTTCTTTCCTTTTATGTGTCATCTTAGTATTATTTGCAAGACTATGGAGTCACTTAGTACTTGCCTAAACTTGGCAAGTACTATATCTCAGATTCGGATCGTTCAACTTACATCGCTAAGATCTGGACAATATCTCATCCATATAGATGGAAGAATTCTTGATTTCTCATACCAGTAGACAGATTTTCAAACGTTGAACTCTAATTAGGGTTTGATTTTCGATTTCTTTCCTTTATTTGTTCATGTTGGATTGATTTCTTTCCTTATTTACTCGCTTGATTTAACTACTATATAAACCCCTCCCCGTTCCCCTATGAGACATGCTTTTTATCATCCAGATTCACTAAAAATCGAAGCTATTACTCCATTATTCTCTTTTTCTCTTTTTCTATACTCTGATTCTTGGCTAGCTGAAAGCCAAGGCCACCGAAATTCGATTTTCAACTTTTCTTGGTGCGAGCACTGCCCGGGGTTCATTTGAAGTCCTTGGGAACTTTGATGCATTAAGATTATGAGTTCTTGCTGAAGTTTGTTCTTTCTTGTTATTCGTTTAACTGGTAAGTCGCTTGGCCTGTACAATTTAGTTCTTATGTGTTTATTATTTGCATATTCTTACTTCTGAAATTCATGCTTAATGTGTTTCTAGGCTACTTTCGTGTGTAACTTTGCTAGCTTTGAACTTGTCTTATGATCTGAATCTCTTTAGCATTTGAGTTTTACCTAAAATTTCAAATTTTGAGAGATGTTATTTGAATATGCTTCACTTGAATAATTTAGACCCTATAAGTTCATTTAGCCTAATGTTTTGGCACTTGAATATTTACATTCAGTGTTTGACCTGAGCTTGCTTTCCAACTATGTTATAAATTCCTATAATGACCGACTCACATCTGTAATGTGTTCCAATCTGCATCAAGACCTTCACTATTAACTATGACTCGCTCCCATGCTATTGTGTCACTCAACATGTCTTAGTTTTGCTTGATTTCATATCGTTAGTAATTATTTGGGACCTTTAAAGTGGCTATCTTAATCTGTGTTTCCTTACAATGTTTGAGACTGTTTGTCTTAGTGATAAATTGGCATGTCTGCTTTCTGGTGTTGTGATGGATATTTGGCATGATTTGGACCCTTAGGCTTTAAACCATTTAAGTTAGTGCTTTACTTATACTCGGTTGGTATTATGCATGCTAATCTTGTAATCTCAGAAAAACTTGATTCTCCTCTAACTCTCTCAATGTGTTTTCAACCAATATGTTACTTCTTGCTAAGTGTTAAACCTGTAATAGCAACCTGCCTCTAAGTCTTGTTGACCCTCTTAACTAGCATGTATTGTGTTTTAGGAAACTTTGCTTTGTCTGATTTCTAAAATACAAGTGCATCTCTCCAAATTCTGTCCCTTAATCACTATTCTTTCACTCTTATTTGTTACCTATATTATTCTGAACCTATCACCCTTGGCCGACTGAAATCCAAGGCCACCAAAACTCTCTTTATTAACCTCCCTAGAGCACTACTCGGGGTTTATTGAGACCCTTGTGAAATCTGAAACACTAGGATTTGGGGTTCTTTGGTCACTCTCTTTTGCTGCTGGAATCTGATTTTATCTCTGGTGTTTAATTTTTCCTCATATTATTTGCAAACTAGGTTGTACATTTAGGTCATACGGTCAATTTGTGAATGTTTGGATTTGGTCTGAGTTCCTCTATCTCTTTTGGGCTTGTTCTGATGGGCACAATCCTGTTTGGATATGGGAATGCTATGTGCGAAGAGGAGTCTGCTGAAGGCCCAGTCGATATTGGATATCTTTTGGGCCTGTTGTAGGCCCACTATAGCTTCTTATGTAACATTTATATTTATATTCCTCATTTGGTCTGTAATAACATTGTAATAAATAATTGGGGTGTTAGTGAAATTGGGGAAACGAGTATACTCTAATGTTTGCATGAAAGGGTAGAAAACATGACTATAGGGTTTGTATGATCTACTTGTTATTCTATCTAACCTTCCATATATGCTATTCAATTTCCATGTACACTAGTAGAAATCATGTCATTATGAGAATCACACACTCACACAACTTGTCTACTATCAAAGTATAAGTGCTTTATTGATTCCTATGTCTACTGCTATGTATCACTAAACAACATGCCTATAGGAAACAAATATCAATAATCGTTCTTTCAATACCATAACTGCAGCATATTCATTAGAACCATGCCTATAGGATCGTACTAGCTTATGTTCTATGGATGTCCATCCAGAAATCATGCCTATAGGACTCTAATTGGTTAATTTATTATTGTCATCAGACTGCTCACCTAGAAAACATGCCTATAAGGGCTTAGTATAAAAATCAGTTTCAATCGCCAATCTCTAGAAATCCTGCCTATAGGTTATTACTGCTCACTCTAAGGTATTAATGTTTAACTCTTCAAACACTGTTTTATTACTTAGCCACACCACTATTAGAAAGCCGAATAATTCTAAGAATTCCCAACAGTTTTAAATGTCCCTTACTGCATAAACGCACTTAGAAATCATGTCTATATGGCTTAAGGATTTTAATTTGTCCCAATTCTGAAACTGCCTAACCGCCTAATGCAAAAAATCTGTTTGCGTGCATTTGTTTTCTAATTGTGGAGGCTAACGTGATCCCTTAACTGCCTTTACATGAAGTCTTACATGCTTTGTATATCGCCTAGCTTTTTAACATTTGAGCAGCCTAAGTAAAGTCTTGAACCACCCAAATAGAGTTCCAATGCCTCCTGAACCATAGGCATGGGACGGGTAGTGCACACATAAGGTACAACTTAGAATTGAATTAGAGCGCTTTTAGGTAAACAACTTTAACATAGTAAATGGGTAGCAGGAGATGATAGTCTGTGTCCGCTGAATAATGTGAGTAACTCCCCATTCAAGGGAGTTATGAAGTATTATTTATGTTGCACAGGGTGATACTTTAGGCTAAAAAACTTAGGACCCCTCCCCCTCTTTTTCCTTCTTTACACGTTTAGTCATCTGATATAGACCTAATAGTTGTAACCATGTAATCTTTATTACTCACTATGTTGCAATAAATTTCTTTGATCCTCACTCTCTTTGTTTATCTTGCCTAATTGTAATCAACATAGTCTTAAGTTCAACTGGGACCCATAGTTGTGGACCTCGAAGAGTGCCTAACACATTCTCTTTGAGGTAATTTGATCCCTTAACCGATCTTTGGTGGCGTTGACTAGTCAAGTAGATTTATCTGCATGATACGTGGCCTAACGCACCTTAAAACCCGTTAGGTGGTGAATCTTCTCTTCTTTTAACACCCCATATCCTATCCAAAGTCAAAGACTTCTTCCGCGAGAAAACGGGGCGCGACAACATGGCAACTCTGCATTGAGACTAAGCATTGTCTCCTCTTCTTGCATAAGACTAAGCTCTGCCTCCCTAATTGCAAAAGGCTAAGTACATACTTTCCTTGCATTGAGACTAATCATTGTTTCCTCTTCTTGCATAAGGCTAAGAACTGCCTCCCTAATTGCATAAGGCTAAGTACGGCCTTTCCTTGCATTGAGACTAAGCATTGTCTCCTCTTCTTGCATAAGGCTAAGCACTGCCTCTCTAATTGCATAAGGCTAAGTACGGCCTTTCCTTGCATTGAGACTAAGCATTGTCTCCTCTTCTTGCATAAGGCTAAGCACTGCCTCTCTAATTGCATAAGGCTAAGTACGGCCTTTCCTTGCATTGAGACTAAGCATTGTCTCCTCTTCTTGCATAAGGCTAAGCACTGCCTCTCTAATTGCATAAGGCTAAGTACGGCCTTTCCTTGCATTGAGACTAAGCATTGTCTCCTCTTCTTGCACGAGGCTAAGTGTTGTCCCTAATTGCATAAGGCTAAGTACCACCTTTCCCCGAATGAGTCTAAGCATTGTCTCTTATTCTTGCATGAAGCTAAACACTACCTTCCTAATTGCATAAGGCTAAGTACTACCTTTCCTTGCATTGAGACTAAGCATTGTCTCCTTTCCTTGCATGAGACTAAGCATTGTCTTCCCTAATTGCATGAGACTAAGAATTGTCTCTTGTTCTTTAATAAGGCTAAGCATTGCCTTTTCGTTGCATAAGATTAAATACTATGTCGACTATGCTACTTAAGACCTAGCACTATCCTCTGTTCACCTAGGGCTAAGCACTACCCTCATCTTACACAAGACTAAGCCTTGTCTTATCACATTTTCTCATATGACCAAGCATCATATCTTCGCATTTCATGGGCTGAAACATCGCCATCTTGTCTGAAGGCTCCATAGTCCGAAGGCATCATCCTCATTGCCGAGAGACACCATGACATGGCCTAAGGATCTCTCAATATTGCACATCATTATTCAAAGGCGTCATCTTCCGGAGGCACCATCCTTATGGCTCGGGGGCGTCATTTCATAGCCTACGAATCTCTTATCCCACACTTCATGGCCCAGGACGTCATGGTCTAAGGATATCATCCTCACCGCCCAAAGACAATCTTCATGGTCCAAAGGGAATCATGTTTAAGTTTTTGTAATAACCCATATTTATTTGCATGAACTGTGTTTTAGGTTTTTGCAGGTAATCCGGGAAGTAACCGTTCTACAGATGGGAGCAATCTTTGCTTTGATTTTTATTCACAAGGCTCACATCCTTTAATTGTTTCAAACGTAACCGACCACCAGCAATTGTCTACCTTTTACTCTATGATCATTCAGATATTTGCTCTGTGATGCATCCATAACGTTTCAAATTCACATGCATGACTCCGCATAAATTCATCCAATACTATCCTACCCAAAAGAACCCTTTTCGAAACATGTGAACATTCATACGACAACTACATCGATTTCGTTCACCGTTGGATCCAAAACTACACACGACCTGATTTTCGTAACACCAGGGATATGTAGGCAACTCAGGAACCAGGGTTCGACCCCCATTTTTCAAATCACATCATTCCTCACTCAATTCGGCCAAGATTTATCATCATTTTCTTTACCCGGCAACTCTTTCATCATTCCCGATTATACGGGGAAGTTGTTGATACACAATTTTGCCCTCATATTTTCTTAAAATATATATACTTTCAAAATATTATTTTTTACATCATTATTTAGTTTACAAAATCTATACAAGCATTTTCTATGATTTTCTTTAATTTTTAAAGCTTTAAAATTGATTTTCTTGCATTTAAATTACTTGAATATTTATTAATTACTCCTTCAAATTATTTTGTGATGACTTAATTACATAAAATTATTATTTTCATCCATAATACATGTTTCAAATATTTCTACTTTATTTTTATATAATTACATTAGTATTTTCAGGACATTTTCACAAACTTGCAATAATAACCTATATTTTACAACTTTATTGCATTTGTCACTTTATTCAAGGTTAAAATAATATCTTATGTTTTTATAATCTTCTACTATTTTTAAATATAACTTTCCATAAATAGCATTTTTTATAATTTATTTAATTGTTTTATTAAATTATTTTTTCCTTAATCTCCTATTTTAAAATCTGGCCCAAAACCGGGAATACTTTCGGACCAGACAAGCCCTAAATCCCTGGCCTAATCCCTAAGCCCAATCCAAACGCCTCTTTTATCCCCAACCCAGTCCAAAAAAACCCGACCCAGCTCTTCTAAAATCCTAGTCGTTGATCAAAGGTGATCAACGACTCACAATACTCCTCCCCATTCTCATTAGATCCCCTTACCCAAACCCTATTCCCCATCTCTCTTCAGCAGCCGCCCTCAAACATCCTTCCCTCCCACCGAAACCCTAGTCCCCCTCTCAATTTTCTCCGAATTTGTCTCAATCATGGATTCCTTCCATGATTTTCTTGCCTTTTATGTGTTACCTCAGTATTATTTTCAAGACTATGGAGTCACTTAGTACTTTCCTAAACTTGGCAAGCTCCATCTCTCATATTCGGGCCGTTCAACTTCAATCGCTAAGATCTGGACAATATCTTGTCCATATACATGGAAAAATCGTTGATTTCTCATGCCATTGGACATATTTTCAAACGTTGAACTCTAATTAGGGTTTGACTTTTGATTTCTTTCCTTTAATCATTTTTTTATGATTGCATGTATGTTTTTCCTTTATTTGTTCATGTTTGATTTATTTCTTTCCTTATTTACCCGCTTGATTTAACTATTATATAAACCCCTCCCCATTCCCCTTTGAGATAGACTTTTAATCACCCGGATTCACTAAGAATCAAAGTTATTACTCTATTGTTCTCTTATTATCTTGTTCCATACTCTGGTTCTTGGACGGCTGAAAGCCAAGACCATTGAAATTCGATTTTTAACTTTTCTTGGTGTGAGTACTGCCTGGTGTTCATTTGAAGCCCTTGGGAACTTTGACGCATTAATATTCTAGGTTTTTGCTCTTTGTTGATATTAAAAATAATGTGGAAGTATGTTCTTTATTGTTAACCGTTTAACTGGTAAGTCACTTGTCCTTTACAATATGTGTCTATGATTTGCATATTCTTACTTCTGAAATTCATGGCTTAATGTGTTTCTGGGCTACTTTCGTGTGTAACTTAGCTAGCTTTGAACTTGTCTTATGATCTGAACCTCTTTAGCATTTGATATTTACCTAAAATTTCCAATTTCTAGAGATGTTATTTGAATATTCTTCACTTGAATAATTTAGACCCTCTTAAGTTCAGTTAGCCTAATGTTTTGGCACCTGAATGTTTACATTCACTATTTGACATGAGCTTGCTTTCCTACTCTGTTGAGAATTCCTGTAATGACTGACTCGCATTTGTAATGTGTTCCAATCTGTATCAAGACCTCCACTATTAAATATGACTCGCTCCCCTGCTATTGTGTCACTCAGTATGTGTTTGTTTTGCTTGATTCCATATCCTTAGTAATTATTTGGGACCTTTAGAGTGGATATCTTAATCTGTCTTTCCTTATAATGTTTGAGACTGTTTATCTTAGCGATAAATTGACATGTCTTCTTTCTAGTGTTGTGATAGATATTTAGCACGATTTGGACCCTTAGGCTTTAATATTTTAAGTTAGTGCTTTACTTAGACTCGTTTGGTATTATGCATGCTAATCTTGTAATCTCAGAAACACTTGATTCTCCGCTAACTCTCTCAATGTGTTTTCTGCCAATATTTTACTTCTTGCTAAGTGTTAAAACTGTAATAACAACCTGCCTCTAAGTCTTGTTGACCCTCTTATCTAGCATGTTCTGTGTTTTAGGCAACTTTGCTATGTTTGCTTTCTAAAATACAACTGCATTTCTCAAAATTTTGTCCCTTAATCATTGTTCTTTCACTCTTATTTGTTACCTACATTATTCTGAACTTATCACCCTTGGTCGGCTGAAATCCAAGGCCACCAAAACTCTCTTTATTAACCTCTCTAGTGTGAGAACTGCTCGAGGTCCATTGAGACCCTTGTGAACTCTGAGACACTAGTATTTGGGGTTCCTTGATCACTTTTTTTTGCTATTGAAATCTGAGTTTATCTCTAGGGTTTAGTTTTTCCTCATATTATTTGCAAACTGGGTTGTACATTTAGGTCATACGGTCAATTTGTGATTGTTTGGATTTGGTATGAGTTCCTCTATGACTTTTGGGCTTGTGTTGATGGGCACAGTCCTGTTTGGATCGGGGAATGCTATGTGCGGAGAGGAGTCTGCTGAAGGCCCAGCCGATACTAGGTATCTTTTGGGCCTGCTGTAGGCCCACGATAGCTTCTTATGTAACATTTATATTTATATTCTTCATTTGGTATGTAATAACTTTGTAATAAACAATTGGAGTGTTAGTGAAATTGGGGAAATAGGTATACTTTAATGTTTACATGAAAGGGTAGAAAATATGCCTATAGGGTTTTTATGATCTACTTGTTACTCTATCCAACCTGCCATATATGCTATTCAATTTCCATGTACACTGGTAGAAATCATGCCATTAGGAGAATCACAGACTTACACAACTTGTCTACTATCAAAGCATAAGTGCTTTATTTATTCATATGTCTACTGCTACGTATCACTACATAACATGCTTATAGGAAATAAATGTCAATAACCGTTCTTTGAATTGTATAACTGCAGCATATTCATTAGATACCATGCCAATAGGATCGTACTAGCGTATGTTCTACGAATCTTCATCTAGAAATTATGCCTATAGGACTCTAATTGGTTAATTTGTTATTGTCATCATGCTGCTCACCTAGATAACATGCCTATAAGGGTTAATTATACAAATCAATTTCAATCGCCAATCTCTAGAAATCCTGCATATTGGGTATTACTGCTCGCTCTAAGGTATTAATGTTGAACTCTTCAAATGATGTTTTATTACTTAGCCACACCACTATTAGAAAGTCGAATAATTCTGAGCATTTCCAACAGTTTTCATTGTCCCTTACTGCATAAATCACTTAGAAATCATGTCAATAGTGCTTAAGGATTTATATTTGTCCCAATTTTGAAACTTCCTAACCGCCTAATGCAAAAAATGTGTTTGTGTGCATTTGTTGTCTAAGTGTGGAGGCTAACGTGAGCCCTTAACTACCTTTACATGAAGTCTTACGTGTTTTGTATGTCGCCTAGTTTTTAACATTTGAGCAGCCTAAGTAAAGTCTAGAACCACCCAAATAGAGGTCCAATGCCTCCTGGACCATAGGCATGGGACAGGTAGTGCACGCATAGGGTACGACTTAGAAATTAATTAGAGCGCTTTTAGGTAAACAACTTTAACATAGTAATCGAGTAGCAGGAGATGATAGTTTGTGCCCGCCGAATAATATGAGTAACGCCCTACTTAAAGGGAGTTAAGAAGTATTATTTATGTTGCACGGGGTGATCCTTTAGGCTACAAAACTTAGGACCCCCCCCCCCCCCCCCTCTTTTTCCTTCTTTATACGTTTAGTCATCTGATATAGACCTAATAGTTGTAACCTTGTAATCCTTATTACTCATTGTGTTGCATAAATTTCCTTGATCCTTACTCTGTTTGTTTATCTTGCCTAACTGTAATCCACTTAGTCTTAAGTTCAGCCGGGACCCATAGTTGTGGACCTCGAAGAGTGTCTAACACCTTCTCTTTGAGGTAATTTGTGCCCTTACCCGATCTTTGGTTGTTTTGACTAGTCAAACAGATTTATCTGCATGATAGGAGCCCTAAACCACCTTGAAACCCGTTAGGTGGCAACTCTTCTCTTCTTTTAACACCCCATATCCTATCTAAAAGAGTTGTAACATGTCAAAGCCTTCTTTCGCGAGAAAACATGGTGCGACAGCATGGCGACTCTGCTGGGTATTTACACTTAGGCTCTTACCATAATGAACTTGGCTTATGTGGATTATTTTCTTTGTTGTAAATGCACATCCCTTCCCTTCTCCATCTTTATATGTTTAAATTTGTTATAACATGCACATCCCTTCCCTTTTCCATCTATATTTGTTTAAATTTGTTATAACATGTGCATCCCTTCTGCGTTCACCATTGTTTGCTACGTCTGCTCTTTATTTTAATTAAAGACTTCTATATCATGTCTCTCCCATCCCTACTTCCTTAGCTGTTTTCTCGCATATATTCCACGAACTAACTTCTTCCTTTGTCTTTCTTTTTTATGTTTTTCATGTTTTACCTTATCACTGTATTTACTATTTTTACATATTTATCATGCAAATACTTGGCAACGTGTTATTACCTCTGCATAAAGCATGCTCCACATCATACTCCACTCGTGCCAATTATTAACATAGCGGCACTAGCTGAGTTGTCCGCGCTCTTCCAAAATTATCCTTTTTTAAATCGGAAAGGCTTATTTGCGGTAGACTAGTCGATCAGTGGTGCAGTCGACGGTCCAGTACCTTTCCCTCTCAAGTTTTCCGCTTGAGAGTACCAGTACAGAACATTCTAGAAACCGTAATCCAATATCAAATGTACATACATCATGTTAAACTTAGTACGGTTTATGACGTTGTTAACGTAGTAGCCCGCTAAGATAAGCCTTGTCCAAAGTCCGACGGGATTTCCACAATCCCAATGGACACTACCATGTTATGTTCTTTCTTGTTATCCATTTAACTGGTAAGTCACTTGGACTTTACAATATGTGTCTATGATTTGCATATTCCTTACTTCTAAAATTCATGGCTTAATGTGTTTCTAGGCTACTTTCGTTTGTAACTTTGCTAGCTTTGAACTTGTCTTATGATCTCAACCTCTTTAGCATTTAATTTTTAACTAAAATTTCCTATATCAAGAGATGTTATTTGAATATGCTTCACTTGAATAATTTAGACCCTATTAAGTTCATTTAGCCTAATGTTTTGGCACCTGAATGTTTACATTCACTATTTGACATGAGCTTGCTTTCCTACTCTGTTATGAATTCATGTAATGACTGACTCGCATCTGTAATGTATTCCAATCTATATCAACTTCACTATTAACTATGACTCGCACCCCTGCTATTGTGTCACTCAGCATATCTTTGTTTTGCTTGATTCCATATACTTAGTAATTATTTAGGACTTTTAGAGTTGCTATCTTAATATGTGTTTCCTTACAATGTTTGAAGCTATTTGTCTTAGTGATAAATTGGCATGTCTGCTTTCTGGTGTTGTGATGGATATTTAGCATGATTTTGGACCCTTAGGCTTTAAAGCTTTTAAGTTTGTGCTTTACTTAGACCCGTTTGGTATTATTCATGCTAATCTTGTAATCTCACAAAACAAGATTCTCCTCTAACTCTCTCAATTTTTTTTCTGCCAATATCTTACTTTTTGCTAAGTGTTAAACCTGTAATAGCAAACCGCCTCTAAGTCTTGTTGACCCTCTTCACTAGCATGTTTTGTGTTTTAGGCAACTTTGCTATGTCTGCTTTATAAAATACAAGTGCATTTATCCAAATTTTGTCCCTTAATCACTATTATTTCACTCTTATTTGTTACCTACATTATTCTGAACCTATCACCTTTGGCCGCGGATGAAAGCCAAGGCCACCAAACCTCTCTTTATTAACCTCCCTAGTTGAGCACTGCTCGAGTTCCATTGAGACCCTTGTGAAGTCTGACATACTAGTATTTGGGGTTCCTTGATCACTGTCTTTTGCTGCTGGAATCTGAGTTTATCTCTAGGGTTTAGTTTTTCCTCATATTATTTGCAAACTAGGTTGTACATTTAGTTCATACGGTCAATTTGTGATTGTTTGGATTTTTTCTGAGTTCCTCTATGACTTTTGGGCTTGTGTTGATGGCACAGTCCTGTTTGGATCTGGGAATGCTATGTGCAAAGAGAAGTCTATAGAAGGCCCAACCGATACTGGGTATATTTTGGGCCTGTTGTAGGCCCACTATAGCTTCTTATGTAACATTTACATTTATATTCCTTATTTGGTATGTAATAACTTTGTAATAAACAATTGGGGTGTTAGTGAAATTGGGGAAATGGGTTTACTCTAATGTTTGCATGAAAGGATAGAAAACATGCTTATAGGGTTTGTATGATCTACTTGTTATTCTATCCAACCTGCCATATATGATATTCAATTTCCATGTACACTGGTAGAAATCATGCCATTAGGAGAATCACACACTCACACAACTTGTCTACTATCAAACCATAAGTGCTTTATTTCTTCCTATGTCTACTGCTATATATCACTACATAGCATGCTTATAGGAAACAAATGTCAATAATCGTTCTTTCAATTGTATAACTACAACATATTCATTAGATACCATGCCTATAGGATCGTACTACCTTATGTTCTACGGATCTTCATCTAGAAATCATGCATATAGGACTCTAATTGGTTAATTTGTTAGTCATCATGTTGCTTACCTAGAAAACATGCCTATAAGGGCTAAATATAAAAATTAGTTTCAATCGCCAATCTCTAGAAATCCTGCTTATAGGGTATTACTGCACGCTCTAAGGTATTAATGTTGAACTCTTCAAACATTTTTTTATTACTTATCCGCACCACTATTAGAAAACCGAATAATTCTGAGCATTTCTAACAGTTTTCATTGTCCCTTGATGCATAAATCACTTAGAAATCATGTCTATAGGGCTTAAGGATTTATATTTGTCCCAATTTTGAAACTGCCTAACCGCCTAATGCAAAAAATGTGTTTGCGTGCATTTGTTGTCTAAGTGTGGAGGCTAACGTGAGCCCTTAACTGCCTTTACATGAAGTCTTACCTATTTTATATGTTGCCTAGATTTTTAACATTTGAGCAGCCTAAGCAAAGTCTAGAAGAACCCAAATAGAGGTCCAATGCCTCCTGGACCATAGGCATGGGACGGGTAGTGCATGCATAGGGTACGACTTAGAATTGAATTAGAGCGCTTTTAAGTCAACAATTTTAACATAGTAATCGAGTAGAAGGAGATGATAGTCTGTGCCCGCTGAACAATATGAGTAACTCCCTACGTCAAGGGAGTTAAGAAGTATTATTTATGTTGCACGGGGTGATAGTTTAGGCTAAAAAACTTAGGACCCCCCCCCCCTCCTATTTTTCCTTCTTTGTACATTTTGTCATCTGATATAGACCTAATAGTTTTAACCTTGTAATCCTTATTACTCATTGTGTTGCAATAAATTTATTTGATCCTCACTCTCTTTGTTTATCTTGCCTAACTGTAATCCACATAGTCTTAAGTTCGGCCGGGATCCATATTTGTGGACCTCGAAGAGTGCCTAACACCTTCTCTTTAAGGTAATTTGAGCCCTTACCCGATCTTTGGTGGCGTTGACTAGTCAAACAGATTTATCTGCATAATAGGTGTCCTAATTCACCTTAAAAACCGTTAGGTGGTAACTCTTCTATTCTTCTAACACCTGATCTCCTATGTCAAAGCCTTATTTCTCGAGAAAATGGGGGCGACACCGTGAACAAGACCAGGCGTTGTCTGGCCCGGCACCTGGTTCTTGAGTTAATCTGATAGTTGTGAACACTCCGACGCATAATATTTAATCATTAAAATATTAAAATGTAAAGTAAGTAATGCACTTAAAATATACATTTATCGCCAAACATCAGGTATTCAGTTCCAGAGTCAGCAGGCACAACAGTCGGGGGCTTGTTATACTTATGTAGATCTGAGGCAAGTTTCTAGATTTTGCCCTAGGTTACAAGGCAACATGCCACATTAGAGCTATCGTGCCATGTTTACGGCACCGGTTGCTCCACCGCGCGCTCAGACAGCTAAAGGCGGGGGTCAGGCTGCTAAAAGTGGTGGTCAGGCCATTAGAGGTGGATGTCAGGCCATTAGAAGTGGAGGCCAGCCAGTTAGAGGTTGTCCGAGAGGCGGAGGTCTGAGTGGTGGGGGCCAGCCCCATATTTTTGTATTTCTAGCTAGAGTGAGGCAGAGTCATCTAACGTTGTTATCACAAGTATTGTTCCCGTTTTCCATAGAGATGTTTTAGTTCTATTTGATTCAAGCTCTATTTATTCATACGCATCATTCGATTTTGCTTCATATTTGGTTATGCCTCGTGATTCTTTGGTGCTCCTGTATATGTGTCCACACGTGTGGAAGATTCTATTGTTGTAGATCGTGTTTATCGCTCGTGTGTGATTTCTATCAGGAGTCTTGAGACTAGTTTAGATCCTCTACTTCTTTATATGGTGGACTTTGATGTTATATGGGCATGGATTGGCTATCACCTTATCACCCTATATTGGATTATCATGCCAAGATAGTGACCATAGCCATGTCGGAGTCTCCTCAATTATAGTGGAGTGGGACTCCTGGCCATTTTACCAGCAGAGTTATTGCTTATGTGAAGGCTCGATGTAAGGTCGAGAAGGGATGTCTAACATATTTGGCCTACATTCGTTATCCTAGCATGGGGGTTCCTTCCATGGATTCAGTACCAATTGTGTGTGAGTTTCTAGAGGTATTTCCTGCAGATTTGTCGGGAATGCCACCTGACCGATATATCGACTTTTGTATTGACTTGGTCTCAAGCACTCAACCCATTTCTATTCCACCATACCATATGCCCCACCTGAGCTGAAGGAATTGAAGGAGAAGTTGCAGGATTTTCTTGATAAAGGATTCGTTAGGCCTATTGTCTCGCCCTGGGGTGCACCAGTGTTTTTTGTGAAGAAGATGGATGGTTCGATGAGGATGTGTATATATCATCGACAATTGAAAAAAGTCACTATCAAGAACAAGTATTTGTTGCCGAGGCTTTATGACTTATTTGATCATCTTCAAGGTGCCAAAGTGATTTCAAACATTGATTTGAGATCTGGTTACCATCAGTTGAAGATTAGGGCATCGAATGTCCCTAAGACAGCTTTCCGAAATCGGTATGGGCATTTTGAGTTCCTAGTGATGTCATTTGGCTTGACAAATACCCCAACAACATTTATGGAATTGATGAATCGTGTATTTAAGCCCTATTTGGATTCTTTTGTGATCGTCTTCAATGATGATATTTTGATCTACTCCTCCTATCGAGAAGATCATGAGCAGCCTCTTCGGATTGTACTTTAGAGTCTGAGAGATATTCAATTAGATGCCAAGTTTATAAAGTATGAGTTTTGGCTAGACTCGGTTGCGTTTTTGGGGCATGTTGTATCTACCGAGGGCATTTAAGTGGATCCTAAGAAGATTGAGGTAGTTCAGAACTGGCCTAGACCTACTTTAGCTATATAGATTCAGAGCTTCTTGGGTTTCGCAGGCTATTATCGCCGGTTCGTGGAGGGGTTCTCATATATTGCAGCCCCCATTGACTAGATTGACCCATAAGGGTGCCCCATTCAGGTGGTCAGATGAGTGTGATTTGAGCTTTCAGAAGCTCAAGACTGCATTGACTACAACTCTAGTGTTGGTGTTTCCTACATGTTCAGGATCCTACACTATGTATTGTGATGCATCACATGTTGGTCTTGGTGCAGTATTGATGCAAGATGTCATGGTGATTGTATACGCGTCTCGGCAGTTGAAGGTTCATGAGAATAATTACCATGTTCATGACTTAGAGTTGGAAGCTATTATTCATGCATTGAAGATTTGGAGGCATTACCTCTACGGCATGTTGTGTAAGGTATTCACAGATCATCGGAGTCTACAGTACTTGTTTAAGCAAAATGATCTCGACTTGAGGAAGCAAAGGTGGTTAGAGCTAGTAAAAGATTGTGATATCACCATTATGTATCATCCTAGGAAGGCCAATGTGGTGGTCGATGTCTTGAGTAGAAAGGTCGTGAGTATGAGTAGATTTTCATATATTCCAGTTGGTGAGAGACCGCCTGCATCAGATCTTCAGGCCTTGGCCAATCAGTTTGTAAGGTTAGATGTTTGTAGCCTATTCAGGTTCTTGGTTGTACAGTCTCTTGTTCTTCTTTGTATAGGCGTATTAGGGAGCATCAGTATGACGACCCCTATTTTCTTATCCTTAAGGACACGGTGCAGCAAGATGATTCTAAGAAGGTTTCTATTGGAGATGATGGGGTGTTGCAGATGCAGGGTCAAATTTGTGTGCCTAATATGGACAGGCTTGGTGAGTTGATTCCTGAGGAGGCCCACAGTTTTTGGTATTACATTCATCTAGTTGCCGCCAAGATGTATCAGAATTTGAGGCAGCATTATTTGTGGAGAAGAATGAAGAAAGATATAGTTGAGTATGTAGCTCGGTATTTGAATTGCCAGCAGGTGAAGTATGAGTATCAGAGACCTGGCGGTTTGCTTTAGAGACTTGAGATTCCCAAGTGAAAGTGGGAGCATATTACCATGGATTTTGTTGTTGGGCTCCCATGGACTTTGAAGAAATTTGACGTATTATGGCCATTGTGGATAGGTTGACCAAGTCGGCGCATTTCATTCCGGTGTCAACTACCTATTCTTTAGAGCGGCTGGCTGAGACCTATATCCACGAGATAGTTCTTCTTCACGGTGTGCCGATGTCCATTATTTCTGATCAAGGCATGCAGTTCACATCGCATTTCTAGAGGTCACAATGTGAGTTAGGAAAACAAGTTGAGTTTTGCACAACATTTTACCCCCAAACGGATGGGCAGTCCGGGCGCACCATTGAGATATTGGAGGATATGATTCGCGCCTGTGTTATGGATTTCGGGGGTTCTTGGGATCAGTTCTTACCGCTTGTGGAGTTTGCCTACAACAACAGCTACCTATCGAGTATTAATATGATTCTCTATGAGGCCCTATATGGGAGGCGGTTTCATTCTCCAATTGGATGGTTTGAGTCGGGAGAGGCTCGGCTATTGGGTATTGATTTGGTTCAGCATGCCTTGGAAAAGGTCAAGATGATTTTGTATCAGCTTCGTACAACACAGTCTAGGCAGATGAGTTATGTCGATCAAAGAGTTCATGATGTTCCATTCATGGTTGGAGAGAGGGTTTTGCTCCGGGTTTCACCCATGAAGGGTGTGATGAGGTTTTGCTCCGGGTTTCACCCATGAACTAGGATTTGACATACGAGGAGGAGTCGGTGGCCATTCTAGCCGGCAGGTCTGAAAGTTGAGGTCTAAAAGTTATCCTTCTGTAAGAGCGCAGTGGAGAGCTCAGACCATTTGGACTTAGGAAAATTGTTGGTTCAGCCATCTGCTGATGTCTGGTTCAATGTGCTTCGCGATCGCGAAACCTCTCTCGCGATCACGAAGGGGAAATTGGGCTGGGGGGATTTTTTCTATGCTAACGTGAGTATGCAGTCGCGAACACGAAGTAATGGTAGGATTACTCTTCGCGAAGGCGACCCAACCCACGGGAACCAATGGGTTAGTGGGTCTAAGGGAAGGCTGGGCTATACTATACATGAACGCGAGCCTAGGCTCATGAACGCAAACACCATATAGGATGTTATGCTTCGCGATCGCATCAGGCCCTTCGCGAACGCGTAGAAGACCTGACGCCAGTGATTTATAACATCTCAAAATTGGGATTTTTCTCATTTTTCACCATTCTCAAGTTTGAGCTCGGCCTAGAGGCGATTATGAAAAGTTTTTTTGATGGTAGGCTATAATTACGTATTTTAGTCGCTTATTTTACTCTAATTCACTACACTTTAATTGTGTTTGAGCTCTAATTGTTGGTGTTTTGCTCTTATTTTGTGTTTTACGCCTGGTAGGAGTGATTCCGAGTTATGTGGATGTTGCAGAACTAATTCAAGCTATTTGGAGCTTTGAAGTCTGAGTAAAAGTTTAAGGGATTAAACCAGGGTCATGTTCGGGGGTCGAGGATCAATTCTAGAAGTCAAAATTCAAGGAAGAAGCAACTGCTGAAGAGATGCACTAGTGCGAGGCACTACGTGAGGCATTGTGCGACCCATTAGTGCAAATTTTTGTCAAAAATTTTCAAAGTTCATAGACTGGGTTTTTTATGGTCCGACAGTAAAAATCATTAGTGCGACATACTGGGCGACGCATGGAAAGCACTAAGTTTGCAAGTTTTCCTATTTCGGCTAGGAAAAGGGAGATTGTAACGACCCGATCAGTCATTTTGAGAGTTAGCGCCTCGATCCCCTAATAACTGCTTTCCCCACTTTTATATCTGCCTATGGGACTTGTCGGAATGATTAGTTGCGAAATTCAGAGAGTTTTTGGACACATAGTCCCTACATATTAGTTTAAGCTTTAGAAATCGGACTATAGTTGGAACTGTGGGAAGACGGGTCTGGAATGGGATTTCGTTGACTCCGTTAGCTCCGTTGGGTGATTTCGGAGTTAGGAGCATGTCCGGAATGTTTTTTCGAGGTCTGTAGTGGATTTAGGCTTGAATTGGCGAAAGTTAGAATTTCGGCGATTTCGGCCAATAGGTAAAATTTTGATATTGGGCTTAAAATAGAATTTTGAGAGTGGTTGTAGGTCTGTAGTGTCATTTATGAACTGTGTATAAAATTTGAGGTCATTCGGACAAGTTTTGACGTGTTTCGGCATCGGTTGTAGATTTTGGAAAATTCATAAGTTCTTAGGCTTGAATCCATGCATAATTGGTGATTCTGATGTTATGTGATGTGTTTTTAAGGCTCGACTAAGTTTGGATAAGGTATTAGAACTGGTTGGTAAGTTTGGTTGAGGTACCTGGGGCCTCAGAGATGTTTCGGATGCTCAACGGGATGGGTTTTGGACTTAAAACCAGCTAAAGCATTGTTGGTGCTGGTGTTTCGCACCTGCGGAAGGGGAGCCGCAGGTGCGAAAATGCAGGTGCGTAGGGAGCCATCACAGATGCGAAACTGGCCTGGGTCAGCCAGGCTCGCAGGTGCGGCAAGAGTCCCGCAGATGCGGCCCACTGACCGCAGGTGCGGTTGCAGCCCACTTAAGGATTTTTCGCACCTGAGATGTATTTTTCGCATGTTCAGGACCGCAAGTGCGGTCCAAGGGGGTGCAGGTGCGGGATCGCTGGGCAGTTTATACCAAAATCCGAGGGATTGAAATTCATATGTTCAAAACGATTTGGAGCTCGGGATTAGGCGATTATGAGTGGGTTTTGAAGAGAAGACTCATAGGTAACAATTCCTAACCTTATTTCACTTGTATATCATTAATGTATAGCAATTTCTTCAATATAATCAATGAATTTGGGTGAAAAATCATGACAATGGGAGGAAGGTTCCCCAAATAATGAGATTTTGACGTCGGTTTTCGATGATTCTTGTTCGATTGAGTTCGTGAGTGAATGTGTGTTCTAAATTTGTAAATTTCACTCGATTCCGAGATGTGGGCCCGGGGGACTTTTTTGGCAATTTTCCTAATTTTGCGTATTAGCCTTGAACAAATTAGCTAGCTCAATTTCTTCCAATGATATTTACATTATGCAATTGAATTGAATAGATTTGGGCCATTCGGAGTCAGGTACTCATGGCAAGAGAGTGGTTTTGAGTTGAGTAGAGCAGTCGAGGTAAGTGGCTTGCCTAACTCTGTGTTGGGGACTTCCCCTTAGGTTGTTTTGATACTATTTGTTGGATGGGTGCCGTGGACGTGAGGTGACAAGTACGTGCACGGGCCATTGTTGCTAAAATTCCATTTTTCCTTCCATGCCATAAATCATTTCACTCTTATTTCCCTGTTTAATGTGCAAATTGTGTAGTTTAGATTAGGAAGGATCATGTCTACCTGTTTTACCTGAAATTCCTATTTGATACTATGTGCACCATGTTCAGTTAGTCCTATCCTGTGTTTTTCCTGTGACTTTTCTCCTGAACTGTTTAAATAAACTTTATCCGGCATTCATTCACATTTCATATTTAAATTGGGACTGCGGACGTATTCCGGGAGCTTTCCCCATGTACTGCATATTTAAATTGGGACTATAGACGTATTTCGGGATCTTTCCCCATGTACTGCATATTAAATTGGGACTACAGACGTATTCCGGGAGCTTTTTCTCTGTACTGCATATTTAAATTGGGACTACGGACGTATTCCGGGAGCTTTTCCCCCGTACTGCATAATCATTTGGAACTACGGGACGGCATCCCGGGAGATTCCACTTTGTGTTATATATTATGTTGAGCCGAGGATTTTCTTACTGTAAA
Organism: Nicotiana paniculata; assembly: GCA_005239505.1. Classification (NCBI taxonomy): domain Eukaryota; kingdom Viridiplantae; phylum Streptophyta; class Magnoliopsida; order Solanales; family Solanaceae; genus Nicotiana; species Nicotiana paniculata. The sequence goes on along the minus strand of ML354153.1, from coordinate 13,649 downwards.
CTTATATTGTTTTTCTTAAATTGTTTATTGTAGACATTACCTATCTTTTGTACTGTTTTAAACTGACTTAGTTAGAAATCCAGTAGATCCTTAACCTGACCTCGTCACTACTTGACCAGGGTTAGGCTTGGCACTTACTGGGTACCAAATGTGGTGTACTCATGCCCTTTCATGCACATATTTTCGTGTGCAGATCCAGGTACAAGCTATCAGCCTCGTGGTTAGTCGCTGCTGCTGATTCCAGGAGACTGGTATTTCTACCGCGTCCGCAGAATCCTCCGAGTCTCCTTTCATTCTATCTTGTAGAGACGTTCTTATGTAATTTTCCAGTTTTTGTTAGAGCTTCAGTAGTGTTAGAAGCTTGTGACTGTTTGTGATATTCCGGGTTTTGGGAAGTTATATTTTGTACGTGCCAAGTGGCGATGTTTCATTAGTAGATTTACTTTATTCCGTCTTTATTTTATTGTTTCCATTTAATATCTTTTCCGCAATTAGGCTTACCTAGTCGTAGAGACTAGGTGCCGTCACGATGCCTTTCGGAGGGTAAATCGGGTCGTGAGAGAGATTTCATCTAGGCCTGACCCTACTTGGTATAAATACATATAAAACGTTATATTGGGGGATACTTTTGGAATTTGGACATACTTTAGACCGGGGGAGAGCACACCACGCTTGGAGGATGCTTTTAACTAGTTTTTCTTCTTCTTCTCTTCTTTTAATCTCATAGTTTATTAGTTCTAGAGTTTTGGGTGCTTCATGAACATTGTAGTTTGAAGCTTGAATTGTTCTTATTATTTATCACATTGGTTTATTTATTCAATTTTGCGCTTAATTATTTGATAGCTTCATTACCAATTGAATACTATCTATGAATCTACGACTGAACTTGGGAAAGGAATTTTTGTTTGCATATAAGATTGAGTAGAGCAAGATCTTGAACTCGAGATCGGGAACGAATTTGTGGTTAGGATAGGAATATACCTAATTGCCTTGCTTGGTTACTATACAGGAATTATTAATGTGTTCTTGTTAATCCTAATTCCATAGGAATATAGGCGTTAGGTTAGCTTGAATAGGCGAGTATTACTTCGGCAGAAGGCTACGAGCAATATTAACCCTGTCAGCCAATAAACCAGATAAACTAATTAGACAATTTAAGTGAAAGACTCAACAAAAATTTTACCTAACCCATCACTCTAGAATATCGATTCCCATTAAATTTGTGTCTAAGTTCGCCAATTCGTTCCTCTAATCTCTTAGTTTGTTACTCTAGATTAATTTAAGTTAATTATTCAGACTTTAGGATTCTCTTGAACAGATTAATTATTTTGGTTTAATTTAGTTGATAGTTAATAACAAGTCCTTGTGGGTATGATATCTGGACTTACAATCCTATATTACATGTCGACCACGTATACTTGCGTGTGCGTTTGGAAGCAACAAGTTTTTGGCGTCGTTGTCGGGAACTTAGAAATTAACTAGTCTACTAAATTAGATTTTTACTTTTTGTCTACTCAAGTTTTTTCTTATTTTTATCTTAGTTTAATATTTTATTATCTTTGTTCACATGGCATCATGGAATGAGAATTGGCCGAATATTGGTTGTTCTTTTATGGAGATCCTTGCCCATATTGTGGAGGACCACACTTATGGAAAAATTGTGCATCTCAATATTACGAGTGGAGGTTTTGTAAGGAGTGTAGTTGTCAAGGTGGCCATTGGGATGGTTGTCCTAATTCTTATTATCCGTCTCAAAGCTCTTATTATAATGTTTCTAATAATGTTTATGAGATTGATAGGAGCAATGAAGTGGAGGATGAGGAATGTGTTTCCCATATTATGGAGATGATGAGGCAAATAGTCGAGCAAAGAGATGAAAATCAAAAGTCTATACAAAGAATTATTGCATAAATCATGAGAATGAAGGTCGAGGCAGAAGAGATCGACCAATTTGATACCAAGAGCGAGTTCCCACGAGAAGATAATTTTGAAGAAACAGATATAGTGAGCGAATCTTGACTAGAGGAACAAGCTCAACTAATAATGTTTCATGAGTCTCTCTGTGATGATCTTTCAAATATAACAGAACAACTAATAGAAGGAATAACTGAGCTCGGGAACGAGATAGACCAAAAGGTTGAGGTGTCTGACGCCCTACAACCAATTATTGTGGATACTGGCCAGCTTGTGGAGCAGAAAGAGGAATTCCAACTATTCGATCAAAATAATATTAATGATGCCAAGGTTGACGAAGTGTGCACAAGTGAGGATGTCAAAAGTGAAGCGATTTTAGAGTTGGAGCGCATTGGACCTTATTCTAACCATTTTTCAATATTGTGTGTGGTTGGTGACACAAGAATTGATCTATTCGAGCCTATAGAGGAGTCAATGAATGGGGAACAAAGTGCTTATATTCTGAAATTTGTGATGCCAAGGAGGCAAAACGACATCCCTCACTTAAAGGCCAAGAAGTGCAAGATGCAACACCTCTTGCTTGGTTCATTTATTTTTACACTACCGCCCCAGGAACGTGATAGAAAATTGATGCAAAATTGGAGACGCAATTCATATCCTCAAGGTGGAGGAAAAAGTGGTGAAAGTGATGGCGTCGTGCTGCGACGTTAAATCAAGCGTTTTTTGGGAGGCAATCCAATTCTTCTTTTTTTCTATTTGTTTTTGTTTATTTTTTTATTGTGTTATTTTTTGTAGTGGTATTTTTGTATTTTGTAGGAGTAGGAGCATGGAGTCAAAGCTAACATGAATGCAAAAGTGAGCAGATGGTTGGAACTAAGTGTGAGGTACCCACACAAAGGATCATACCTGGGGGAAGAGTGAGTACCCGTGAGCTGCTAATTCTTCGGCCTTTAGCCTAACAGGGAGTCTCTTTTACCCTCTTGTTATTTATAGTGTGCATTGAAGACATTGCACAATTTTAAGTGTGGGGTGAGGAGATTGTCTGGGTGATTTTCTGTGCTATCTTAGCTTAGTTATAGTACTCGTTCTTAGTGTAGTAATTTTTAAAGAAAAACCAAAAAAGAAAAAAAAGGTAGAAAAATTGGGACTTTTCCCGACGATGGATCTCCTAGACAATTTTCTTGAGGGATCTAAGTCGAAAGAAAAAAGACAAAAAAAATTCTTTGTAGTTAGTGTAGCAATTACCCCTTGGTTTTTTTCTTGTGTCGTGGTTCTTTTCCAAGAGTTTTGTTTGAACTGGGTGTAGTTAGTTTCATTTTTTAGGAGTAGGAGCCATTGTGCTATGAATTGAATTGAATAAATATCTCTTGACTTTGTTATGCCTAGAGAACAATGAGTACTTTGGTTGTTACGCTTAGGCACAGTTTTTGACTCTTATATAAGTACCTTAAATTATATGATCTTAAATTTGCTTAACTTCTTTGACTAGAGTGTCTTGATGAGTCCAATTCTGAGTGAGTTATGTGCCATGTGTGTGTGAGGTTTGTGTGTTATTCTGTGCATTGCATTTGATGTCTAAAACTTTCCTCGTGTGTTTGCAAAGTGAAATAGTAGTTTTTTCTAGTTTTGAAAGTGTGATAGGCATTTCTTTGCTGAGCCAGGTATATGCTTTTACCCACCTAATTGTTATGTGTCATAGTTAACCCCTTTGAGCATGTAATCCTGTTTCTTTGGCAACCACATTACAAGCCTTACCCATTTGTTTGAATTAACCATCTATTTTAACCTTTTCACATCTCATGAGCATTTGGAATTGCTATGAACTTTGTAAAAGTTAAAGTGTGGGGTGGTTGGTTTGGCTTTTGAGTGGAACTAATGAAATAAGGAGAATGGTACACTGTTTTGAAAAAGTAAGATCCACTTGAATTGAAAAATAAAAGAATGAAAAATAGTTGTATTGTTGTGAAAAATATTCCTTGAAAGTGGTAACTCTTGATGTAATTATGCTTAAAGAAGTAGGGAGTTGATGTATATTGAGTGAAGGTGGAGTTATGGTTTGACATAAGTGTGGGGTTTAAAATGCTAAAGTGTATGTATTAAAGTGCTTAGGGAGGTGTAGTCCCTCTTATATCTAAATGTATCCTACCTGTTAAAGTCCTACTTTATCTTAGACTGGATGAGCTCGATTAATAGAGCAGTGCGCTACGGGCAAACCTATGGTGCATCTTTTGTGGCATATGAATGTTGTTTCTGAGAGTGAGAGAGAGAATTCTTTATATCTTGAGTTCCTAATTGTTCTTAAATTTTATTGAATGTGGAACTGCTCTCTTTTGTTGTGTGAGGGAACTTGATTCATAAAGGGAAAGGTAATGATTGACCTCTACGTTAGAATAAGTGAGTGGGTTGTAAAAATGTCTGGTGCTTGTTAGTCAAATATTGAGTTAATGATGTTACACTATTGTGCTTAGTCTATTTTAAATATTCTTGGTGTAATGAGTTAGGAGGATTGTTTAAAAAGGTTGTGTATATATAAAGTGTAGTTTGATTGCTTGATGATGAGCAATCATTTAGGTGTGGGATGTTGATAGTAGGCTATAATTACGTATTTTAGTCACTTATTGTGTATTTTATGTTTGGTAGGAGTGATTCTGAGTTATGTGGATGTTTTGGAACTAATTTGAGCTATTGGAGCTTTGAAGTTTGAGTAAAAATCCAAGGGATTAAGTTGGGGTCATGTTCGGGGGTCGATGATCAGTTCTGGACGTCAAAATTCAAGGAAGAAGCAACTACTAAAGAAATGCACTAGTGTGAGGCATTGTGCGAGGCATTGTGCGACGTATTAGTGCAAATTTTTGTCAGAAATTCCAAAGTTCAGAGACTGGGTTTTTTATGGTCTGACAGGAAAAAGCATTAGTGCGACACACTAGGCGACGTACAGTGCGATGCATGGAAAGCACTAAGTTTGCAAGTTTTCCTATTTCGGCTAGGAAAGGGAGATTTTGTCTAGGCCCGACCCTACTTCGTATAAATACAAGTAAAACGTTATTTTGGGGGATGCTTTTGGACTTTGGACATACTTTAGACAGGGGGAGAGCACACCACGCTTGGAGGATGATTCTAACTAGTTTTTATTCTTTTTCTCTTCTTTTAATCTCATAGTTTATTAGTTCTAGAGTTTTAGGTGCTGCATGAACATTGTCGTCACGCCCCGAACCTAGGTCTGGACGTAACACAGGTGCCTAACTACATGTGACCGAGCAAACCAACTGGCTAGCTGAATCAACATGTGATATCATAACATACTGAATGCGGAAGATAAACTAACACATGATGATATATTGAAAGTCTAAATGATATAAAACAAATAAGGAAGATAAACTAACACATGCTGATATACTGAAAGTCTAAATGATATAAATCAAATGCGGAAACACTAATATAAGTCTGAAACATATATGTAGCAACATTGCTTAATCTTAAATTCCTGTGACTTTGTCTAACTATTACTCTAGTCTATGAAGCCTCTAATGAAGCACTGAAAACACTGACTGTCTGAAAATACTGAAGACTATAAGGTAATGATAATGACCCGAAAGAACTAGGGATCACCAAATAGCTGGTACGAGAATCCTAGCTCTCTGAATCGTCAACCTATAAATCATTACCTGCATCGTGAGATGAAGGCCCTGGGCAAAAGGGGACGTCAGTAAATTTGAATTGCACTGGTATGTAAAGCAACTGAAAGAAAGAATTATAAATACTGAAACTGAAACTAAGCTGATGACTGAGAATTGATAATTGATAACAGAAATGCTAACTATTAAAACTGAAACTAAAATTATAACAGATACTTGATAACTGATAACTGATAACTGATAACTGATAACTGAAATGATAATGATAATAGAACTGAATAAAGGAAGTAAGGATATGAATACTCCCTCTTCTTAATAATGAACCACCTGTTTATCTTAATAAATGAACGGCGGTCTCAGGCCCAATATATATATATATATATATATATATATATATATGTGTGTGTGTGTGTGTGTGTGTGTGCGCGCACAAACTGCAGCCTCGGGACCAAGTATACGTATAAATAACTGCGACCTCAGGCCCAAAGATGCATAAAGCATTAACTGCGGCCTCAGGCCCAAATATAGGGGTTCAACATTCAGGGATTTAAAATCAGGAACTGGAAATCATACTGCAATACATGATACTAAAATACTGAATCATATTGAGTTACATGAAACTCCAATGCTGAATAGAACTAGACTAAGACATGTATTCATGAACTGATTATGAAAATTGAAACTTCAACTATTTATGACATGCTGAGTAATCTGGACTGAGACTCATGGGAATCAAACCCAAGTCTATATTAATTACGCACTGATTTCACAACGTTCAAAATGAAAGTCATGAACGAGTAACGAAGCTAGACAATAGAAGTTCTACAACTATTCAAGGAACTAGGCTTAACTATATTTCTGAGGCAGTTAGTAACGTGGTAAAAGAAACATAGTGTAGGGAGAATCATTAAAATTCCCAAACATAGAGAGTTAGCCTCACATACCTTAAATTCATGCTCTTGAGAGTAATACAATGTTTGTCAACCCTTTCAACTTTAACCTATAGCAATACAAGTCAAAGGGATTCCATATTAGCTATGATATTTATATTTTGGTAACTTAATCATTTTATCAAACACTTGGTGAGAATAAAGCTTCATAGTCCTTATTAATGGTGTTTCTACACCCAGTAACCCATTCTCTTGCTCCTAGATAAATTCTAAAGTCTCAAATGGTTATAATCAACATCATTCTCCATCACCCATAAGGAATACAACACCCTTAACTAATAATCAACAATCAACAACCCAAACCTTACCTTTCATGCTTTTCTATCAAATCCATCAACTCATATCTCATGAACTAGAGTCTATAATCATTAATTCAATGCCAGAACCAATTAGAGGCTGAAGACATTACCTTTTTGAAGTTTAATCCCCTTGAATTCAAGTTCTAGGGTTCCTTCTCCCAACTATAATGTCCCAATCGCATATCTAATGATAGGGAGGGTTTACTCATGTTAATAAGATGTTGGGAAATTGAAATTAACTTAGAATCACTATTAGAACTTACCTTGGATGGTGGAGGGACCTTTGAGGAGTTAGGTTCTTGAGAGCTTCCCTTTCTAGAGCAAGTTTTTGTGTTTAGCGGGTGTGGGGGACAAAGCAGGGCTTTAAAAATGACCCCCTTAGGTTCTCCCCCATTCACCTGAAGTCCCAACCACATACTTGACCACGCAAAATGGAAGTAGCACTGTCATAAGTTCACGGCCGTGCACGTGACCCCCTGGGCGCGTACCTGGGCGCGCATATTGCGCACTGCTCTTTAAAATGCACATAACTTTTTGTAAAGGGATCCGTTTGGGCTCCACAATATATATTTGTAAAGCTATTACAAAGGGATACAACTTTATTCTTTTGAGTTTTCTCAAATTCCTTACATATTTTCACTAAATCTTGCTGAAAGACGGACCTTTTGTAAACTTAGTCGATTTTGTTGAATCTTATGCACCTCACTCTCCATCTTGATTCTGAAACAATTATTTTCACCCGTACTCATCCCGCTTGGACTTCATATTCTAAAATATCAAATTAATACCCATTTAACATATTCACACCTAGTCTGAATGTACAGGGTGTTATATTATCTCCCCCTTGGTTCATTCGTCCTCGAATGATTGTCCTGATTGTAACTTCTGCTAACTCCGAACCTTAAACGGGTCTGGTGGAAACATGGGCTTTCATTAACACTTGCATACTAAATTGAATGAATGCATGAATACTGAACTATTGAGATACTACACTGAATGACTATTGCATTGATTGAATATTGGCCTACCATGGATACGTGAATACTGAACTAACATAGATATATGAATATTAAACTGGCACGAATATTTGAGTAATCTGAGTACTCTGCTATCATAAATGTCTAAGTATTGGACTAACATGAGTAGTCGATTATTGTACTGACATGAGTATCTGAGTATTAAAATGACATGAGTATATGAGTACTAAACTGACATGAGTAACTAAGTACTAGAAACTTGAATCATGTAGCATGATACGTGAAATAGTGGTTGTATAGCGGCAAATTCTAGTGGCAGCTCTAACTCATAAGCTAATTGACTGATCCTTCGCAAGATTCTATATGGACCAATAGCAGGGACTAAGCTTCCCATTTTTCCCAAATTTCATAACGCTTTTCATAGGCGAAACTTTCAGAAACACTCAATCATCAACTTGAAACTCTAGGTCTCTATGCCGCTCGTTCAAATAAGACTTTTGGCGGCTCTGAACCGTCTTCAAATGCTCTTGAATCAACTCAACTTTCTCCATAGTCTGATAGACCAAATTTGGTCCCAACAACTCCTCTTCACCAACTTTGAATCAACCAATTGGCAATCTACACCTTCGCCCATACAGAGTCTCGCACGGTGCCATCTTGATACTAGAATGGTAGGTGTTATTTTGAGAAAACTCAATGAGAGGTATGTGATCATCCCAATTACCTTTAAAATCAAGGATATCCTCAAGTGTTTGAATAATGCACCCTGCTTGCCCATCTTTCTGAGGATGGAAAACTTGTGTCTAATCCTTTCTGAAAGGACTTCTAAAAGTCCATTGTAAACTGAGCACCATGATACAAAATGATGGACAACGGAGTCCCATGCACTCTGACGATTTTTTGGATATACAATTTGGCATAATCCTCTACTGAATTTGTAGTCTTCAATGGAAAGAGGTGAGCCAACTTGGTAAGTCGATCTACAATCATTCAATCAGATCATGCTTTAAAAATGAGTTTAATCCTATTATAAAGTCCATATTTACAATCTCCCTTCAAGAGTATGTGTATTCTGTGGTAAAACACTAGGCTTCCTGCTGCTCGACTTTCACTTGCTGATAATTTGGACACTTGGCCACAAAGTCTGTGACGTTCTTTTCATGTTGGTCCACCAATAAACCTCCTTGAGATCATTTTACATCTTTGGGGGACCTTGGTGGGTAGAATACCTGGAATTATGGGCTTCTAATATGATCTTCCTCTCTAAGTCTACCTATGTCTGGAACACATAGTCCATCTCGGTACCTCAAAGTACCATCATCATCTCCCCCTTATTCAAAAGATATCATTTTATGCTTGTGAATCCATCTTTTTACTGCAACAAGAAGGGGTCATCAAATCGTTTCTCCTTCACTTCGGCTGCTAAGGAGGAATAAGTCTTGTGCTGAAGAACAACGCCACCATCTTCGGACGTACTAGTACATAACAGAGTCTGCATAAGAATATGTAAAAATATAGTATGAGTACAATAATTAATGTATACTCCGTAAGTATCAAGTCTAACCCCAATAAATTAGTGACAAGTTTTGACAATAGATACGCAATTCTCATAACTTGTGCAATTCATAAGCATAGATAATAACAGAGAAAACAAGTGCATTGTATCTATGAGGTGCACATTCAAGTAGAAGATAATAAGCATGCTCCTTCAAACATGTGGAAAGTTACACCTTGTCTGTCATGCTTCACACAATATCGTATACTTTTATACATTTTTCATACAACTTGCATACAATTATATTATTAATGTATCTTGTATGCCAATTATATGTATTTTAAAATTCATATATTCTTACGTCTGTTCGAGTTTAAATCTGAAACTTCAGCCAAAACTAAATTGAATCTTCACCAAACTCCCTCAAAATTGTGATATAAACTCAACGGTTGTTCTCAATCATATGCAATAATACCCCATTCAAACAAATAACAATTTTGTAGAATCCAAATTTTTAAATTCAAAGCTTAAAAACTTTAATGGCTGTCAATGAAGCTTTTTAATAAGTGTTATAATTATCACAACAAAACTCATACTGCATAAAATTTAAACTCTTTGATAACATTAGATTTTCTTTTCTCAAGTAGTTTGTGTGTTTGGTTTGAGCTTAGAAGTTCATTTGATTTTCTTAAACAACTTATATCAAAATAGTGAATTAAATATAAAATAATTTATAAAGACTTTAGTTAGTCATTTACTTATGAGTGGTACTAGAATAACCAGGCACTGATTATAACTGCGAGATTGATTCAATAAGAACTATTTAAATAATGTGAAATTGTGAGTAAAAATAAATGGAAGAAAATGGACTGATAAATAGGACTAACTTTTGCTCTCTTTTTTTTCCTTTTTTTTCTTTTTCATAGGGCATCAATCACAATGCATGACAAACGTTTGGACTGTTACGAGTTAACTTTTCTCTTGTTATTTTTTTCTTTTGACATCGATCATATTGTATGATATAGAGTGAGTTTTTAGCTGAAATTGTCCCTATTACTTTGGGTAAGTATATTTTTCTTTTAAATGTACCTATATTTAATTCCTTAAATCTACTTAAATGGAGCAGCTTTGTTAAAAATAAAGGTGACAACTAGGGTGTTTATGAATCTTTAAAAGTTGATTAAATTGACCGAACGAACTGTGACGAATCAATTATTAGGTCTATTTTAACAAAATCGTCGATTTTTATATAAATTTATAACCGTACTGAATAATAGAGTAGGTTTTTAATTTAATAAAAATAAATCGAAAAAATATCAAACTATAGTGAATAAATTGATATATAAAAAACATATTTTATATATTAAATTTAAAACTATCAAGCGTTAAGTTTTTTTTCTTGGGCCGTGAGATTGTGGAAATAGATATAAGTGACTAAGTAATTAATGCATCCGAACTTCAAAACTTATTCTATGACTCATATTGAACCTAAATTATTTACAACATCTTGAGTAGCAAGCCACTAACTTTTCTGGCGATCTACAGTAGCAAGCCACAAGGTATAAGATATCTTTCCTCTGATTGGATTAAGATTTCTCTAGTTGGATATTAATCTTCAAATAAACTCTATTCTTGAGTCCTTACTTAATTACTATCTCTTCACTCGCATGATTTATATTCCTCTTGTATTTGCTTAATTCATTTTATGTTTTTTAGATAGACATTTTCTTTAATGATGAAAAATAACATATCTTTTATTTGCATAAACACTACAGGAGCAAAGGAAAGGGAGACCGTCAAAACTAGATATAGAAGACGAGAAAGGAAGGAGAAGTGAAAACTAATTAAAAATCTGTCAAGGATTCGACAACAGATTGACAGAAGATATTAAAGAAAGAACCCAAATTAGAGGAAGTCAAGATTGCCGTAAATATGCATTGAATATTAATCTATCAAAGGAAGAGAGTCAACTCCCGAAATCAAGGGATGTATTTCTGGTTGCTCGATTAAAAGAAAGATCTTCTCAACGAAGAAAAGCTCTATCAAGACTACAAGACAAGGCAAATCAACGGAAGATCCACACTTATTTTTGGAAAGAATCACTCTATGAGACCTTTCAAGGATCAACTCCCTTGGGTCCGTAATCTCTCAAGATTCACATTAATCAAGAATCAAAGAAGATCTCATGATATATATATATATATATATATATATATATATATATACACACACACACACACACACACACACACACATACATATTTGTATCTGTCTAGAAGGAGGTTATTTTTTGTTCAAACCAGTTTCATGCTCTTTGTTCTACTCTAAACAAACATTGTAATCTGAGTATAATTTATGTGTAACTAGTAGAGAGAAGAGAGAAAAATATTGTTAAGGCATTGTATTAACAAAAAGATAAGAGAGAACACCTTTGCAACCCAAGGGGACTGGAGTAGGATTCACATTGAATTCGAACCAATATAAAATATTCGGTGTCATTTACTTTCAGTCTTTACCTTTTATCTCGTTTATTCAGGCAGCCGACTAATTGGAAAACTAATCTACTATTTAGTTATAAAAAGAAAAATCTCCAATTTAACCCCNCCTCCCCCTCCCCCTCCCCCCTCCACATGTACTTTGAATTGGTATCAGAGCAGGTCTCACATTGTGTTTTGTTTAACAGCTAGTAAGAAAAGATCATGGAAAATCAAGTAAATGTCGGAGACCTATTTTAGGAAGGAACGTCTTAAGTAAGTCCCTTATACTTCAGTGGACAATATTTTTCACATTGGAAGGTTCGCATGGAAATCTATACAAAATTTTATGATGTCAAACTATGGTGTGTAATCAAAAAGGGAGACTATCCAATCCCAGCAGCAAAATCTGACAAGAAAGCAGATGGTCAAACATCTACTAAACTTGTTGATCTAGATGACTACACCGATGAACAAATGATAGTAATACAAGTTAATGCCAAGGCTCGAAATCTTCTATAAAACACAATCAGTGGAGAAGAATATGAGAAGACATCAAGTTGTGCACTGATAAGGAGATGTGGGAAAAGTTGAAAGTCACATATGAAGGAACAAACAAAGTTAAAGAGATGAGGATATATATGTTCATCCACGACTATGAACTTTTTCAAATGAAGAAAGGCGAATTCATTGAGAAAATATTTGCTAGATTTAGTAAAATTATTGGAGATCTAAAGGCTTTTGGAGGACCATACTAAAGTGGTGAGCCCTTGAATCTCATGATCTGAACAAACTTTCATATGATGAACTACGAGGTGACCTTATAGTTTTTGAGAAAATACATCTCAAACGAGGATATGAAGAAAAGAAGAAAATTGTATCTTTAAAAACATCAATTGTAGAATCTGAAGATTAAAATGAAATTGAAGCCGAGGAACTGGAACAAGAAATAGATATGGTTTCCAAGATAATGAATGGGCCAATGAGAAGATACAGGAATACCAGGAAGGGGAGAATGTCTTCAAGAAGAACATTGAGCCAGTACAACGAAGAAGGAAAGAATGATGGGAATGCTATGAATGTGGAAAATATGGTCATATTCAAGTCGAGTACCCAGATCTTAAAAGAAAATCCTTGAGAGGATTTAACAAAAATAAATCCTTTAAAAGTTGGAGTGATAAAGATAGTTCAAAGCATGAAGAAATTGAAAATATATGTTTCAAGACTACATTAGAAAATTATATGGACAAAGTCACTGGTTGCTGGATAGATGAAGATATATCAAATGAAGACATCAAACAAACAACTAAAAGCTTCTTCATGGCACGAGGTAAAACGAGTGAGGTAAGATAATATGAATGTGATAGGAGCAATGAATGTAACGACTCGACCGGTCATTTTCAGTATTTTAGCCCTGATCCCTTAAATTGATGCTTCCTCTATGTTATATTATGGATACGTGACTCTCCGGGATGTTTGCCTTTGGTTTCGGGTGAGTTTCAGAGAGAAATGGATCACATAGTCCCTAAGATAGAAGTTTAAGTCCTAGGAGTTTACCGTAGTTTGACTTGTATAAAGGTGACTCTGGAATAGCATTTTGGCGGTTCCAATAGCTCCATATGGTTATTTTGGTCTTATGAACGCGTCCGGATATTGATTTTGAGGTCCGTAGGTCGTTTCGGCATGATTTGGCAGAAGTTAGAATTGAAAAAATTTGGGAAGTTTGACCGGGAGTGGACTTTATTGATATCGGGGTCGGATCCCGATTTTGGAAGTTGGAATAGGTACGTAATGTCATTTATGACTTGTGTGCAAAATTTGGTGTCAATCTTAGTTGTTTCAATGGCTCGGATCTTTAGTATTCTCTTATTTATTACATGTGTCTACTATTTAGGCAGAATACCC